>CM060085.1:35455813-35570813 GCA_030533445.1 Cyprinodon diabolis
ATACAGGTGAGAAGCCTTTCTTATGTACGATTTGTGGCAAAAGTTTTACTGCAGAACGGTATATGACTGACCACATGAGAAGTCACACAGGTGAGAAGCCTTTCGAGTGTCTGTCCTGTGGAAAAAGTTTCACTTATAAATCTGCCCTTAATAGACACAGCAAAATTCACCCAGGTGAAAAGCCGATTTTATGTAAGATTTGTGGAAAAACTTTAACTCGAAAAGGTCATTTCAATTGTCAAATGACAACTAACTCAGAAAGGCCTTTTCTTGAATGACCTGTGGTAGTTCTTTAATTTTTCATCCATGAAACATAAGACTATCTAAAAAGAGATTTATTGCTTCACAAAAGAGGTCACTGCAGTTAGATGCAAAAGGAACTAACAGCAGAGGCCTTTTCCGTGTTTGGATTGTGATGAAATGTCCATCTAGAAACTCCTTCACCTTTATAAAATGAGAAGCTGACCACCATTCATTTTGATCGATTTATAGATGAAGCTGAAACAGTGATTTTTTTTTTTTGTTGTTTTTTCACCCACATGCATTTCAAGAAGGAGCTTTAAAGTTTCTAAAATAAGTTTCAAAATATTATTTTGTAAATATTATTTTTATTTTACTGCTGTGTAAACAAAAAAGAGATTTAAAATTCCACCTGGATTGTTGGACTAACGGAATTCGACAACCACATGCAGCCAGCTTTACTTGCACCCCTACTGGCTGGCATCGTTGGAAACTATAGTGGGTTTCACCTTTCCAACAAGGGGTTGGAAGTTTTTGTCTGACTATTTCTGAAGAAGCAATTTGCTTGATTAACACATTGGGTGTGCTAAATCGGCACATTAGGCTCCAGATAAGACCGATCGCCTTATCCATGGCTACAATCTCCATTTCATCAATCTTTGCAGTGTTATTTCTTCTCTCGCCAATATATGACATGACTATGACAATATATCACAATGGTACAGAAAAAGAAAATGAATGATTTGAAATGATATTGCCAGACCAAGATCTTCAGAAAATAGCTGGCTTTTTGGTGCGAAAGATGAGGAATTAACTCAGAGACAAATTATGTACTCTTTCTATTTAGAGCATTTTACATTACATTTTTGCTATTTTAAAGTTGTACGGAAAAATGTATATAAATGTACTCTTTATCAGACGATATTGACCCAAAATTTAGAAAATTTCTATAAGAAGAAAAAAATCCTGCCTTAAAATCTGTGTTTTTTTGTTGTTTTTTTCGTTATCTTATGCAGCCAAATAGTTATACGTCAGCTTGTACACCTAAATTCGGCCAGTCATATATCAACAGTCATATGTCAATAAATTTTTTTCCGACATACCATCTTGATTCATATGTCACAGCAAATATACTTAACGGCTGAATTAAGAATCATTTACTTTAACATTGAGTTCCGTCCCAGTGTTCACGGGGATGGACGTCTGTGTCACCGGCACAGAACTGGCAGCGTTGCGAGGCAAGGGTTCAAACATGCACGGCTGTAAGCCTTCTACACCAAACCAAGCTTCTGCCGCCCTGGCGTCCTCTTCCACAACATCTTTGTCCCCGCTTTCCTCCTATAAATAAACAAAAAGTATGACAGAGGAGACTCATCCACTACCTCCAACACAACTCTCCTCCTCATGCATGTTTCCGTTGTCCATAGCGTTCCTTGACAGTGTCGTTGCTAAGTGCTACTTGGTCCTAATGTAATTTCCCTTTTTGAACCTACTAGCGCTAAGTTGCTAACTGGTTAGCAAGATATCCTCCGAGAAACCGGCCACAATCAAACTTGCTTGTGAACCTTCGGCTTCAACAATCCCATGCACCACTCAGGAGAATTCAGAAATACAACAGTTGGAACAGCCGTTTCCCAACGACTTTAAAAAAAGAGGGCACATGCAGTTGCTTCCAAAAGTATTCAACCCCCTTGAACTTGTTGACCTTTTGCCCCATTTTAGGCTTTACACATAAAAATATAAAATTGTAATTCTTTGTAAAGAATCAAACCCCTATGAGATGATGAACAGGTCCTAGCCATTAGGAAGTTTTAAAAAAAAATCCGTCTTCACCTCCTGCCAGGTGATACCTAAATGGAATACAGTGATTCATGACAATTCAACAATAAACTAGTTTTCCATGTAATGTTATCAGGCTTACAAGCAGTTTTGATATGGTTTAGTTTTAATGAATACGTATTCCTAATATCTTTAAAAACGTTCTTTCATTGTCAAAATGACCATTTCAAACAAATTGACATTATTTACATCTAGAAGAAACATACTGGATGTCTAGAAATGAGTTTTAGATCTCCATATTCCAATTGTTACTGGTCAGCATTTTTATTATTTTTACACTGATGAAATGTATTTCAGATATCATAAATACATATGCAGTCAAGATGATAAATGTCAAAACGGGCATTTAAAATGTGCAAACATTTCTAGATATATAGAACTTAATTCTTACTATTATAATTTTTTTTTTAATACTTTCCGAAATTCAACTTCTGCTGCAAATATGTAATTGATCTATTATAACAGTTCTGTCTAGGAGTGTGATTTTGATCAGAAAGAATTTTATTTAAGTGATCTACAAATGGAACAACAGAGAGGAGAGTGTTTTTAATAAATGTTAAGATGACCTGCCATAGGGGACTGCATAAAAACCTAGGTATTAACTTGAGCACCAATCTTCTCCTTCACCATTTTCCTCTCCTTTGTAGTTGTAGTGCTATTTCCCTCTTTTAAAAATGTTTTTTTTTCTTTCATTTCTTTGTTGAACCTGCTTATTGAAACAGTCCCAGTATCTTGTAATAAGAACAAAATGATCTAATTTTTAATTCACTTTATTGATATTGTTGACATTATGTATGTTTATTGTGCTCTCATTTGTCATTTAATTTTTATTTTTTTTATTGGTCTGCTGTATGTCACATAAATTGTTTGCTGCCTGATTTAGGGCACCTGTGTAATAATAAAAGGTGTGCTGTTAGAGAAATCTCAACTACACCAAAAGTCATACATGAGTTCTGTGTTTTATATCCGCTGTGTTCCAAAACGTTACTCTGATAACAGATATGCTGTGTATAATGGTAAATTTTAATAAAACACGAACTTGCGAAAAACTTTTTATTTGCAGAAAGATTTCTTTGACTAGACTTTATGTAGAAAAAAAATATTTGAAACATCTGTGCCATAATCACAGGTCCACCTGCCACACTGTCCACTAAAACTGTGGAACAAATATGCTTCAATAGATTCAGTCCAAATTTGCTGCAGTCATTATCAAGATGTGGTTTTATACAGTCTAAGGCTTTATCTAGATTTTCAAATGGATTTTTCATGATGTTTTGCAAATAAAAAAAACAAGGCTTGAAAGGGATTTTAGTTCGGTTTGATCACCTATAAATCAGAGATTGACTTAAAAAGATAGTTTAATGTTTGTTTGTTTTTAATTACATTTCCACCGTATTAATTGGAGCTACACCTAATTTAATTATATGTAATTTCAGGAGGGAATTACTGCGAAACCCATCCGGCCTCTTCTTGCTATTTTTATTCAAGAAATTTTTGTTTACAACAGAAACTATTGTCTACTTTGTACAGATGTTTTTTTTACTGCATTTTCTGTGGTTAATGTTTACTATTAATGTAATTGCTACTAGATTAACGTACTGAGCAAAATATTAAAACCTCTTGGATTCTAAACAAATTTTCTTTTAGTCTAGGCTTAAAACTTTCCTTTTTGATAAAGCTTATAGTTAAAAACAGAGTGATGTTTGCTTAGATGCTGGTTGAGTAGAGAAGTAAGAAGAGATACAGGGAATGGCGTGATCAAGTGAGGAGAATTCAGTCCAGACAGACGTTTCTCCATGGCTCTAATTTTCTCATACCTCATCCAAAACAGGTTATCCTGAGTTATTTTCTAGATTCATGCTGTTATATGTTTAGGCTGCTGGAGGACAGAGGGACCACTTTTCTTCATTCTGAATCATTCCATCTCTTCTCCCATTCTGCAGTAATAGCTAGTTCAATCCATTATTTTTATGTTTTCTTTAGTGAGCATCAACAATCATTTTATTAGATATATTTAACAGAATGTGGAAAACTAGCCAAGAGTTACAAAGAGGCTCCAGTGGTTCCAACACCAGAACCTGGTAAGAATTGTTCAAGACCAGATCATTATAGGCCGGTTGGTCCAACATCGTGCTGGAGTAAAATCACGGAGAAAATGCTTCATGAAAGACTAACCTTTTTATTGAATCCAATGGATATTTATCTAAGCATCAAAGTGGTTTTAGGAGAGGAAGGAACACTATGGACCCTGCAATATGTTAACAGCATGAGGTAATGAAAGCTAAAGTAAATAAAGTGTTTCTGTGTTCTTTCTAGATAGAGAAAAGGCTCATGATATGATGTGGAAAGAAGGTTTAATGATTAAACTGTGGAAAATAGAATCTATAACTGTTTAGATAACTTTTAACAGAGCAAGTAATACAGGGAAGAGTTGGGAAGATTATTCAGGGAAATATGGTTTAGAAAATGGGACTCAAAGAAAGAATAATATGTTCTTTATTATTTTTAGTTTTAAAGCTTGTAAAGCTTTTAAAGCTTGTTTTAAACAAGAAGACTAGAGATACAGGAGAGCAACATTTCCCATGTTTGATGTGGAGAAAACTTTGTAAAAAAAAAAAAAGATTTAATGGTTCACATGAGAACTCACAAAGATCTGAAGAGTTATGATTGTCTGTCCTGTAAAAAAATGTTGACAAAGAAATCTGATCTTGATGAACACATCAGAATTCACACAGGTGAGAAGCCTTTTTCCTGTACGATTTGTAACAAGAATTTTAATGTAAAAAGTAGTTTGAATAAAGGCATGAAAATTCACACAGGTCAGAAGCCTTTTGAATGTTTGTCCTGTGGGAAAAGCTTTACTCATAAATCTAGCATTAATAGACACATCAGAATCCACACAGGTGAGAAGGCTTTTTACTGTACAAATGTAACGAGAAGTTTACTGAAAACAGTCATTTGTCTTCTCACATGAGAATTCACACAGGTGAGAAAGCCTTTTTCCTGTACGATTTGTAACAAGAATTTTAATGTAAAAAATAGTTTGACTGAAGGCATGAGGTGAGAAGCCTTTTGTATGTCTATCCTGATGAAAACGCTTCACTCAGAAATCTAATATTGATGCACACATCAATCACATACATTTGTGACAAAGGTTTTAAACAAGAAGGTAATTTGGGTCTCAATGACATTTATTCATGCATGATGTGGATTGATTTATATATTTTTTTAAAGATTTGTTTAATAAAAGTCCCAGCAATTAGACACCACAGGAATGAACAGTAAAAGGCGTTTTCCTTGTTTGACCGGTGATAAAATGTCCATCTAGAAACTCCTTCACCTCATTACATGAGAAACTTACGGGTTAATGGTCCTTTTTCAGCTAAGTTTTGAGAAAGACATTAATTAACAGCTCTGTTTACATAGAAACTAGAACACATAAAGTGTTATATTGTTAACCTGCTAAATATTCAGGTCCTGTGTGAATATGTGGATCTGAACATTTGAAAGTTAATTAGTTTAGGGCTGAGTAAATTTGATTTAAATGGCCAAAAAGAGAACATTGCCCTAACAAAAAAAAAAAAAAAGATGTTTACATTCACAATTTCTTACTTATTCTGTCATGAAGAAAATAAACATAATAAAGTGCAACAACAACTTTTGGTTACAGTTCAATTTAAATTCTGTTTATTTATATAGCGCCAATTCAAAACACATGTCATCTCAAGGCACTTTACAGCTCACCAGATCATACAGTCCAATTTATTAAAAGTTTCCTATCTAAGAAAAAGCACTTGATTGCATTGACTCATTGACTCAAATGCAATCCCTCACACTAAGCATGCTTGTAGCGACAGTGGAGAGGAAAAACTCCTTTTTAACAGGAAGAAACCTCCAGCAGAACCAGGCTCAGTGTGAGCCTGGTTCTGCCTAATTGTCTCTACCAATAATTGGATTTGAGCAACATGTTTATAATTTCCAGCAGTAGTTGTTGCAGCTCTTTTCCTCTCGCAGCTCCTCTGCCTGGTCTCTCCTGTCCCTTTCACGTAGCAGCGCATGGAACTGTGCTGCGCTGTTTAACTCCACTCTCATTGGTTGTTCTGCCTTAGGTCCCGCCTTCTCTCTCTCTGATAGGCTGTTTTCTAGTCTGTCTGTGCTTGGAGCACAACATTGAAAATTTATTCACACTAGAATGCCGCGGTTACTGTAATTAATATCGGTCTCCGCCAGTCACGTGACATTTGTTGCTAAGACACCATTTTTGGTGGAAAAGGCGTAGTGTAAACAACCGCAGCATAGCTAAACGAAGGACTAAAGGATTGTTTGTTTCTCTGACTATATGGAAAAAAGTAAGCAGAATGCGTAATTACCGTCCTGGCAAAAACTTAATAACGAGGCCAGGGACCGTTACTTGTCGAAACTGTCTGATATTAACGGCATAGATCCTTATGATCTCCGCAGCAAAGACTGGAGCTCCGACCTCACTTCACTGCTTCCGACCTTATCTGTGGACATAACAAACTACCTAGTGTTTGGCGTCAGTGCCTACACTTGCGAGGAATTCAAAGCATATAAGTCACTGGAAGCACACGGACAGTTCACAAATGGCTCCTTTTTTGTCTGATTTAGACAGGGGGAACAGATTATAGCAGGTGGCCTGCTATAATCTGTTCCCCCCTTGTAACTTTAAGAAATAAAGGTCAATCAACTCCAAAGTTTCAGGGGTTAGTTGTCATCATAAAAGATGCTTATAAGCCAAAAATGAAAAAGCTGGGGCCTTTTTTGTCTGATTTAGACAGGGGGAACATATTATAGCAGGAGGTCTGCTATAATTTGTCCCCCCTTGTAACTTTAAGAAATAAAGGTCAATCAACTCCAAAGTTTCAGGGGTTAGTTGTCATCATTAAAGATGCTTATAAGCCAAAAATGAAAAAGCTGGCTCCTTTTTTGCCTGATTTAGACAGGGGGAACAGATTACAGCAGGTGGCCTGCTATAATTTGTTCCCCCCTTATAACTTTAAGAAATAAAGATCAATCAACTCCAAAGTTTCAGGGGTTAGTTGTCATCATAAAAGATGCTTATAAGCCAAAAATGAAAAAGCTGGGGCTTTTTTTGCCTGATTTAGACAGGGGGAACAGATTACAGCAGGTTTTATTTCATCCCATACTGCCAGTTCTGGCAATATGGGATGAAATAAAACGGCTGATGTTAGAAGACAAACTGTTTATTAAGGATAGTACAACATAGATAAATTGTACGTTACTATAAACACAGATATAGATTTAAGTACTAAATTTCAACCAGGAAAAAATTATTTTCCTTCTGCATATAGTCTTTAATGATTACACGTGCACTCCATTTTCTATTTCATTTTTATAAGTATATGGTTTACAACAGTTTTCAAAGGGATGAGAACATTTGGATACTGTGAAACAATGAGAGATTTTTTTTAAGAAACGTATGGAAAAGAACAAGGATCTGTTTGCTTTCAGAGGAAGGAGTAGACACTGCTGTCAGCGACCAGCTTTCAAGCAAACGTTTGTGTTTTATTATTAGTTTTAAATCAATATCACTGGCGATATTCTGCTATAACATGTGAAGTAAAGAATAAAATAGTGAAGCTCAACTTTCATACACGTAAAACCTTTCAAATTTCAAGTTCTGCACGTTGGAATTGAAGCGGAGTTAACTCGGGTTGTTCTCCCTACTCCGTGCGCGCTCCCGACGAGGGGATACAAATTTTCGCAGGGATAACAACCTTGGCACGACACCGGGACTGGCAGCCTCTCACACAACACGATCGTGTAATTTCTGGTAAATAATTGTGCCGAAAGAACATCCGCATGTGGGTTATCTCGACTTTCCACCTAATATGGTGGTTTTCCCACGATGCACCGCGCCCGAGGTAAACAATTGACGTCACCTGGCGGAGACCGATTAGACTGCAAAACTAGTCCCGGAAAAAAAAAAAAGGAATATCAGGTACATCAAAAAAACAAAACCTTTTTCTTTTTTTTCTTTTTTAAAACGAAATATTCTGAGTCAGCCAGGAGTTCTGAAGACTGCTGGAAAAATGGGCAAATAAAGGCTGTAAGCCATCAACATTTCTGATTCTTAGCCACAGCCAATTAAGAAAGAAAATGTGAGGGTTTCCTTTTTACCAATATTTAGTTGCTATTACTGTTTTCATTTTTTGATTACTCTTTCAGGTATAATTATTAGCAGGTGTTATTTCTTTTATAGAGTAGCCTATAACAACAAGAAATGGTGCCTAAACATCTGCTATTTTTTGTTTAAATAGCATAATTAGGGTTCCACATAATAATAATAATTTAATTGACTATTTATACTTCTAGAAATAGGATAGAGACAAGAACAAACAGAGGAAGAATATTAACATTGATTTTATCTTACATAGATTTCCACACAGTCTATAAGTAAATTAGTACAAACATTAATGTCTGGTAAAAATGTTTGAATCTGACTGTTTATTTTGGATATTATTAAATTAAAGATAAGATAGTGTTATATTGTCTTTTATAATTGTTAAAAGTGATTTTATATTTTAATACACTTAGGCTCATGCTCAGTGTTGTGTTTGTAGATGATGCCACTAAAAAAGAAAATAGACATAAGGAGCTATTTAAACAGTCAGACAGTAAGCAATATAGGATAATGATAAAAGGTTGTGTTACATTTAATCCTTTACTATTAAAAATGCACTTATACATTATATGATTATAGGAAACACAGATATCCAGTAATAATGATGCAGGGCAGCTTGTAGGTGGAGCTGCTGGCCCTTCAGTGCTTCAGGTGATGTCTACACTCACCGGCCACTTTATTAGGTACCCCATGCTAGTAACGGGTTGAACCCCCTTTTGCCTTCAGAACTGCCTTAATTCTTCGTATCATAGATTCAACAAGGTGCTGGAAGCATTCCTCAGGGAGTTTGGTCCATATTGACATGATGGCATCACACAGTTGCCGCAGATTTGTCGGCTGCACATCCATGATGCTAATCTCCCGTATCACCACATCCCAAAGATGCTCTATTGGGATCTGGTGACTGTGGAGGCCATTTGAGTACAGTGAACTCATTGTCATGTTCAAGAAACCAGTCTGAGATGATTCCAGCTTTATGACATGGCGCATTATCCTGCTGAAAGTAGCCATCAGAAGTTGGGTACATTGTGGTCATAAAGGGATGGACATGGCCAGCAACAATACTCAGGTAGGCTGTGGCGTTGCAACAATGCTCAATTGGTACCAAGGGGCCCAAAGAGTGCCAAGAAAATATTCCCCACACCATGACACCACCACCACCAGCCTGAACCGTTGATACAAGGCAGGATGGATCCATGCTTTCATGTTGTAGACACCAAATTCTGACCCTACCATCCGAATGTCGCAGCAGAAATCGAGACTCATCAGACCAGGCAACGTTTTTCCAATCTTCTATTGTCCAATTTCGATGAGCTTGTGCAAATTGTAGCCTCGGTTTCCTGTTCTTAGCTGAAAGGAGTGGCACCCGGTGTGGTCTTCTGCTGCTGTAGCCCATCTGCCTCAAAGTTCGATGTACTGTGTGTTCAGAGATGCTCTTCTGCCCACCTTGGTGGTAACGGGTGGTTATTTGAGTCACTGTTACCCTTCTATCAGCTCAAACCAGTCTGGCCATTCTCCTCTGACCTCTGGCATCAACAAGGCATTTCTGCCCACAGAACTGCCGCTCACTGGATGTTTTTTCTTTTTCGGACCATTCTCTGTAAACCCTAGAGATGGTTGTGCGTGAAAATCCCAGTAGATCAGCAGTTTCTGAAATACTCAGACCAGCCCTTCTGGCACCAACAATCATGCCACATTCAAAGTCACTCAAATCACCTTTCTTCCCCATACTGATGCTCGGTTTGAACTGCAGGAGATTGTCTTGACCATGTCTACATGCCTAAATGCACTGAGTTGCCGCCATGTGATTGGCTGCTTAGAAATGAAGTGTTAACGAGCAGTTGGACAGGTGTACCTAATAAAGTGGCCGGTGAGTGTAAATAAACCAGGTGATACTAAAATATTTCCTCTTGATGAGTTCTGGATGAAGAATATTGACAGACAAAAACATTTTTTTTATCTTATATATTATATATATATGTTGTATTTTTTAAATTTTGGTATAATTACTGATCTAAGGGGGTTGCTCTGTCGGAGAAAGGCATATTTTACATTTTTATTATGTTTTAGAGTCTCTATTTTCCAGTTAATGATGAATCACTCACTAAATTAGTTGACGATTATTGAAATAATCAATTAATATGATTCATTTTTTCAGTCCCAGATAAAATACATGAAATTGGCTACACAGAGTAACTACAGCCCAGATGTTCCACTTTTATAGTGAAGTTAATATTTTAATGAATGTATTATTTTGCTTGATACAGAGAGAGCATAGTAGGTAAAAATATAAGAGTGGGGTTTAACTCTGCACAATTCTATATCTTCAGAAGAAAATACTGTATTTACCTTCTCTCTTAGTCGTTCAAATGAAACCATTTTCAAAGTGGAAAACAGTCCTAATGCCACATTGATCAGAGCCGGTGATACTTCAAACATTAATAAACAGCATCTAATGAGTGTAGTGCTTATACAATTTTTATTAATGTAACAAAATGATGCTTTTCTTTTTAACAATGAATTCCTCTTATCAGTACGGATCCTCACACCGTGCATAAAAAAGGACATGCATATTGCATAGCACCAATGACAACCGACTGATAGTGTCCCTACCAAATTTCAAATCAAACCTACGCCCTTGATGACAGGACATATAGACTTTGCCTAAATAATGATTTGAAGTAAGAATCTGTCATTTTTTTGACATCTGCTTTCTGTTGCACATGCAAATGTCATCACTTTCATCGCTTTATTTTGATTTTTGTGACAGAGAGCTTCAACCGTTTCATGTTTAACTTTTTTTTGGTCATTTTTACACTTTATCGTATTTGTACTTTTATGCATCCCTGGCAAATGGTTGCCCTACCGGAGTTCTCAGTCAATGCGTGTCACATCTGTTTATGCCCCATGTTGTTAAATTTAGCAGATCCTTGTTGATCTCTTTGTGTTCCACCTCCTTTCTGGGTGACCTGCTTTCTAGACAGTTATGCATTTCACTTGTTCACAGATATACTTGATCTGTCTATTTGACAGACTAAGAGGGGGGACTCTCTGATTTTATAGTGCAACGGACATTGTAGGAATGAGCAGACTGCCTAGAAAGGTTTCAGTTTGTGATGGACCAGAGGACACACAGATAAAGTAGTTTATATGAATGAGGGGTAAAACATTAAAGGACAACTGTGGCGAAGTCTATAGTTGGCCACCTCAGGTCTGTCGACGTAGGGGCCCAATTTGGCAAGATGTTCCGGAACATGCATCCAGAAAAAGTTTGTTCTACGTCTGGGGTCTAGATGGCTCTCACGGCTGAGGAGATGCTGTCCCTTAGCCTTCGATAGCTCAGTTGGTAGAGTGGAGGGCTGTAGAGAGCAATAGAGGATATCCTTAGGTCGCTGGTTCACATGTGGCTCGCAGGAGAGAGTTTAGTCAAACTACCCACAGAGATAGCGGTAGGAGAAAAGCCACTTCATGGCAATTGTCTTTTATGAAACCTTTCCGCAAAGTCCTAAGAGATTATGTTTGTGCTTGTCAATAGATTTTAAAACTGTTGCTGTGTTTTTCCTTTGAGTTTTGGTAGTATTTTTTAATACGGCTGCGTTGTGTCTGCAGCTATCATTGTCACAGGATGCCAGTTTAACTTTACCTTAAAACTACAGGAGTACAATGTGAATGCCTATATCAGGCACATACCTTTCTGTATTTCTAAACATTTTGCAGCGATATCAATGTCTCTGAGTGAGGTAGCGCACAAAACAGAGAGAGCATGTAAAGACTTGGAAGAGGGCAGCCGTGATCGTAAAGTGGTCAGTACTCTGCGTTGTGGCAACCGCAGCAACCCTGTTTCGAATCCTGGTCATGGCAAAACTGATGAAAAGGTCATGCTAAAACCAATTCCAGCAGGAATATTGCTGAGTGTACTGGAAGAGAGGTTTCTTTTTATGTGTTTGGATAAGGCATGGTGTACTTCTGAACTTTGTTCCATTCAACACACCTCATATAACTCAAAGTTTCACATCATTGCTGCAGAACACTACATAATACAGCTCTGGCTCCTTCCGAATGAGAGAAAATCGAGCCCAAGCAGAGGTTGCCATGATATGCGATGTACCGTTAGATCTGGCAGTAAGGTGTGAACCTGGACTAGTCGGCGAATGGACCTCCTGACCTTCTTATCTTGCTGTACGAGCAATATAGTTGCCATAAGCCTTTGTATGACAGGACGTATAGACTTTGCCTAAATCATAAATATCCGGCAAGAATACATTATTTTTTGACATCTACTTTCTGTGGCACATGCAAATGTCATCACTTTCATCGCTTTATTTTGGTTTTGTGACAGAGAGCTTCAACCATTAGTTACATTTTTAACTTTTGTTTTAGTTATTTTACAGTTTATTGTATTTTTTAGTTTTATATATAACTCGCAAATGGTTACCCTACCGGAGTTCTCAGTCAATGCGTATTGCATCTGTCTATGCCTGCTGTTGTTAGATTTAGCAGATCCATGTTAATCCTCTTGTGTTTCATCTCCTTTCTGGCTGATCTGCATTCCAGAAAATTATACACACTAAGAGGGGGAACTCTGTGATTTTGTAGTGCAACAGACATTTTAGGTAAAGCAGACTGCCTAGAAAGGTTTTAGTTTGTGATGAAACAGAGGACGCACAGATAAAGTAGTTTATGTGAACGAAGGGTAAAACATTGAAGTACAACTGTGGCGAAGTCTATAGTTGGCCACCTCAGGTCTGTCGACGTACAGTAGGGGCCCAATTTGGTTAGATGTTCCGGAACAGGCATCCTGCAAAAGTTTCTTCTATGCATGGTGTGTAGATGGGGCTTACTGCTGAGTGGGTGCTGTCCCTCTGCCTTCGATAGCTCAGTTGGTAGAGCGGAGGACTGTAGAGAGCAATAGAGGATATCCTTAGGTTGCTGGCTCGAAGGATAGAGTTTTGTCAAACCACCCACAGAGATAGCGGTAGGAGAAAAGCCACAAAGGACATGCTGAAACCAATTCCAGCAGAAATATTGGCCAGTGTAGAGGAAGAGAGGTTTCTTTTGAAGTGTTTGGGATAATGCAGGGTGTACCCCTGACCTTTCTTCCATTCAACACACCTTATATAACTCAAAGTTTTACATCATTGCTACATAAAACAGCTATGGCTCCATCTGAATGAGAGAATATTGTGCCCAAGCAGATGTATGTCAGACGTTGCCATTATATGCGATGTACAGATAGATCTGGCAGTAAGGTGTGAACTTGGAGGAGTTGTTGAATGGACCTCCTGAGCTTCTTATCTCAACGCACCTCATATAACTAAGCTTCACATCATTGCTGCAGAACCCCTCAATCTACCCACAGAGATAGAATTTAAAACTGTTTCTGTGTTTTTCCATTAGGTTTTGGTAGTATTCTTTAACATGAATGTGTTTTGTCTGCAGCAACCATTTTCACAGGATGCAAGTTTATTTTTTACCTGAAAAATACAGGAGTAAAATATGGCTATGTTCCTTTAATATGAATGAGTTAAAGAATGAGTAAGATACTTATTTTTTCTGTGGATGCTGTTCCGCTTGATGTTGCAGGACCTCTGGAACAACTACTAAAGACATAGTGAAGAGACAGGGTTTTAGTAAACCATTTATTTAGTTATTGAATGAGTTAAAGAGTGAGTGAAATACTTATTTTTTTTTTACAGATGCTCGTCCTCCTGATGCTGTAGGCCCTATGGATGGGAAACTAATGACAGAGTGAAGACACAGGTTTTAGTAAAACGTTCCTTAAGCACCGAATCAGTCAACAACTTAGTGAAATACTTATCTTTTCTGAGGATGCTGTTCTTCTTGATGATGGAGGCTTTCTGGATCTGAAACTAATGACATAGGGAAGAGACAAAGTTTTAGCAAAACATTCCTTTAGTTAATGCATAAGTTAAATAGTCAGTGAAATACTTTTTTTTTGGATGCTGGTGCTCCTGATGATGGAGGTCCTCTGGATCTTAAACTAAAGACATAGTGAAGAGACAGTGTTTTAGTAAATTGTTGCTTTAGTTAATGAATTAGTTAAAGAGTGAGTGAAATACTTATCTTTTCTGTAGAAGCTGGTTTTCCTAATGATGAACACTGTTCCTTTTGATAATGTAGGGCTTCTGGAACTGAAACTAAGAACATAGTGAACAGACAGGGTTTTAGTAAAATGTTCCTCTAGTTAATGAATAATTTAAAGAGTGACTGAATAACTTATCTTTTCTGTGGAAGCAGTGTTTCCAACTCAGTGACTTTGTCGCTATATATTGAGCGGCTTTTCCGACCCCTCAAGCAACTCTTTTTCAAAAAAGCGACTAGCGACAAATCGTTTCTACTCTTGTCCTCCAGCGGCAAGTGCTGCTGTTGGGCGCCTCCCCCTGTCCCAACCTCGTTCTCCCGCTTCAGCAGGAGTCCCTCTCAGGGCCGCAGTCAGAGCCACAGCATGTTTACACTCATCGTCCAGACTGTAAATGAATCACGCACATGCTCCGGGATTGCTGAACCTGCAATATCTTTTTGTGAGCAGGCAAGCACAGCCTGTGTTTGTGGAGCGTAATCTTAATAGTTTAAAAATAATAATGATGATAATAATTACCATTATTTACTCACATTGTCATTGATTCTTTGTAGTCTTTTTTTGTTGCATTTAGATTGTTAATGTAATGTAAAAAATGTTATGGTTCAAAATGTTCATGTTCTGCCATGATTTGTAGGCTCCTTAGTGGACCACAAGGGGAAAAAAAAGTAAAAAAAAAAAAAAGTTGAAAAAAAATAGGTAAAGGAGGAGGGTTAGCATTGTAATAAAATAAACATGAACAAAAAATGGACAGAAAATGTAGCTCTATATATTCTGGGTGTTTTTTCTCACTCTGTCTCTCACTAACAATGCTCTTTCTCCCACATCGCCAATAAAATGCACATCACATGATGTGTCAGATTATGCAAATAAGGTAATGATGTCATTCAGCGACTTATAGCACAGCCAGTAGCTACTTTCCATACTGAGGAGTTGGCAGTGCTGTGTGGAAGCTGTTTGATGGAGGCCTTCAAACATAATGACATACACTGGAAAAAAACCTAGATAAGTCATTTTTTCTTAAAAAAAAGTGCATTTCATGTTGGATTAAGGAGGTAAAAGAATATTTTGGATATGGAACAAGAAAATGTACACTTAAAATAAGAAAACACCATTGCATTGTCTTATTTCAAGTGCACATTATCTATAGAAAAATACTCATTCCATTGGCAAACTGTCTAATTTACCCACTCAAATTAAGGGTATATACACTTAATTTGTCAGGACTCAGCCGACAGGGCCATGCAGTTTCTGCCGGTTCTGCTTCTTTCTGCTTTCTCCGCAGGTATTTGCAGTTGACAGGTGGGCAGGGCGCACGCACCTGCGGCTGGTTGAGCTGCGTCTGATTGCACTATAAGAGCAGCATCCAGACAGCAGGAGGATGCCAGAGTGTTAACCGTAGTGGTTTCCTCACGATCGCCTTCCACTGGGTCCTCCCTTTCTCCCAGCTCCAAGCAAGGTGCTTCGACTTCCACTCTGGTTTCTCCAGCTGTCCCAGATCATTGGAAAGTAAGCGCAGCTCTGTCACCCACAAGCCCGAGCCTCACCTGTCACTGAGACACCAGCTCCATCGATCAGAGCCTGAGTCCACTCCATCCTCCCCCGGTGAAGTCGAACGGGTCCCTGTGCTCTTGCTTCCTCGTCGACTCCGTTGCTACCATTTTCTCTCTCTCTCTCAAACTCAGTAAACAGTTAACTGATCCCTGTTGCCGTGTGTGGTCTGCATGTGGGCTAAATACGTTCAGCCGAACATGACAGAAGAACACTCTCGCCAGACAGACCCAGCGGACACATTCGGCAGGTCGTTAAATGCCCAGCAGGATAAGATTCGGGGATTTGAGTCCATTGTTCTAGCCGTTCAGAATCAGCTGCAGGGCGTAGCCGCCCAGCTCATTCAGCTGACAAGTTTACTGAATGCAGGTGCGCAGCCTGCAGCCTCCACACAGCCCGACCGCACCCCCGGCCCGGCGCCAGCTGATTCGTTTTCACCTGTCCCTGAGACTTTTTCTCCTAGTCCGGAGAAATTCTCTGGAGACAGTGTAGATTGTTCGGGTTTCCTCTTCCAATGCTCTCTGGCTTTAAATCGTAGTCCACGCTCTTTTCCCCATGATGACTCCAAAATTGCCTTTATTTTGCGCCTTCCCACCGGGAGTGAGGAATCCTGTTTTCCAGACTGCCGAAGATTCGGCCGCTCATTTAGTGAATTCATAACCAAATTCAAGATGGTTTTCACTGCCGAGTTGGATGAGACGACTGATTACCGACGCCTCCTCGCCCTCAGGAAGCGGGGAAGGTGCG
The DNA here is from genome assembly GCA_030533445.1 of Cyprinodon diabolis. Taxonomy (NCBI): domain Eukaryota; kingdom Metazoa; phylum Chordata; class Actinopteri; order Cyprinodontiformes; family Cyprinodontidae; genus Cyprinodon; species Cyprinodon diabolis. The sequence continues at coordinate 35,472,457 of CM060085.1, forward strand.
TTGCAGACTTCGCAATTGAGTTTAGAACTCTTGCGGCTGCAGCTGGCTGGGAACAGCGCGCGTTAAGACAGTGTTTTTTCAGGCTCTAGACGAGCCATTAAAGGATGAATTAGCCCGTCTAGAGGTGCCAGCCTCTTTAAATTAGTTCATCACCCTTGTGGATAGATTAGATAATGGTCTAAGGGGAAGATTAAGGGGACAAGCTGAGAGATCCGTCCTGTCTTCTCCACCTGATGCTATTCCCAGTCGGCCCACAGCGCGTCCTCCTGAGCCCATGCAGTTGGGCAGGTTACGGCTCTACCCCGAGGAGAGGCAGCAGCGTATGGCTGCCAAATTATGTATTTATTGTGCCTCCCTGAATCATTTTTAGAAGCGACTGCCCTGAGCGGTCAAAAGACTGGGTCCGCCGGCTCTAGCAGGGAGACCGACGGAGCAAGTTAAGCTGACAGCCCCTGCTCCTCCGCGTCTGTGCTTACGCGCCGCTATAATTTCTTTCCGTGAAACCTTTAAGTTTTCCGCTCTGGTTGATTCAGGGTGCGACTTTAATTTAATTGACTGTTCCTTCATTCAACGCTCCCAGCTTGAAATCGTGCCCCTGTGCACCCCTCTCCAGGTCTCAGCCTTAGATGGTGGGGCTCTCCCTCAGATAACGCATCGTACTAAGCCCCTTGAGCTCGTGGTTTCAGGAAATCACAGGGAGCAGATCTCCTTCTTGATTTTTCCTGTTAAGCAGGCTCCTCTGGTGTTGGGTTATCCTTGGTTACAGCAACACAACCCAAACATTAACTGGGCTGGCCGGCGCATCGAAGCCTGATCGATTAAATGCCATTCCAGCTGCCTGTTGTCGGCGGAACCCGCCAGCCCGATCACCGTTCAGCCTTCTGCTGAGGTTGATCTGGAAATGTTAAGACTCGTTCCAGAGTACTATCACGACCTGAAGTTGGTTTTTAGTAAATCCCAGGCCAGTTCTTTGCCACCACATCAACCCTACGATTGCGCAATCAACCTCCTGCCGGGCGCCCCGCTGCCAGCCAGTCGCCTGTATAACATTTCTCAGGCCGAGCGACAGGCTTTAGAGAAATACATTAAGGAGTCACTAGCCGCCGGGCTGATTAGACCCCGCTCGGGGCTGGGTTCTTTTTTGTAGCGAAAAAGGATGGCTCCCTTCGCCCGTGCATAGACTACCGTGGGTGAAATGCTATAACGGTAAAGAACAGGAACCCCCTTTCTCTCCTTTCCTCCGCTCTTGAACCGGTCCGATCCGCTACGGTCTTTTCTAAATTAGATCTGCGTAACGCTTACCACCTGGTCCGGATCCGCCAGGGGGACGAGTGTAAAACAGCCTTCACGACACCCTTTGGCCATTTTGAATACCTGGTAATGCCTTTTGGGCTCAGCAATGCTCCAGCAGTCTTCCAATCACTTGTGAACGATGTCCTCCGTGATTTCCTATACCTCTTCGTTTTCGGAAAATCGTCTTTTTGTGAAAGCAGAAAAGCAAAGCAAACCCTCTGTCACTTTCCTTGGTCTCATCCTGGAAGGGGTGTGTGTCCGGTCTGAACCCGAAAAGATCAGGGTTGTTCTCAAGTGGCCTGAACCAGAGAATAGAAGAGGGCTGCAGCGGTTTTTAGGTTTCACTAACTTTTATCGCCGCTTTATCCGTGGGTAAAGTCAGATCGCCGCCCCCCCTCCATGCCCTCACGTCTGTGAAGACTCCGTTCAGGTGGAACTCAGAGGCTGACTCAGCTTTCCGTGACCTTAAGGACAGGTTTTCCAAGGCCCCTATTCTTATTCATCCAGACCCCTCTAAACAGTTCATTGTCGAGATAGATGCTTCCGATACTGGTGTTGGAGCTGTGTTGTCTCAGTGCTCGGGCCTGGATCAGAAGATGCATCCGTGCGCCTGCTTCTACCGTCGTCTGTCCCAATCTTAACGCAACTATGACGTGGGCGACAGGGAGCTCCTGGCCATAAAACTGGCCTAGGAGGAGTGGCGCCACTGGCTGGAGGGGTTTGAGCAGCCAGTACAAATATGGACAGATCATAAGAATCTAGCTTTTCTCCAAACAGCTAAACGACTCAATCCCAGGCAAGCCCGTTGGTCCCATATTCTTTTCCCGTTTTAATTTAAGTATCTCCTACCGACCTGGTTCCAAGAATCTAAAACCTGATGCTCTGTCCTGCCTGTACACTCCCCACGACTCAGTTAAGGACCCATCTCCCATCCTACCTCCGACCTGCACCTTTGGGGCCCTTCAGTGGAAGATTCAGGACCTCATTTCCCAAGCTCTGCCTGCCGACCCGGACCCAGGTAATGGCCCACCTAACCGCACCTATGTTCCCTCCTCCGTTCTGCACCGCCTCATCCAGTGGGCCCACTCTGAAAAGTTATCGGCCCATCCTGGAATCCTCTGAACTATCAAGTTCATTTCCCGGCGGTTCTGGTGGCCCGACTTAACCAAAGATGTTAAACAGTTTGTCCTAGCCTGCCCAGTTTGTGCACAGAACAAGTCATCAAACAGCCCCCCTGCAGGCTTGCTCTAGCCCCTGTCAGTCCCTGAGCAGCCATGGTCCCACACAGCCCTAGACTTCGTCACCGGCCTACCCTCCTCCCAAGGTATGACCACTATTCTCACTGTGACTGATCGTTTCTCTAAGGCCTGCCACCTCATTCCCCTCAGAAAACTCCTATCTGATTTTCAGATTTTCAGACGGCCCAGTTCCTGGTGAAGCATGTTTTCCGCCAGCTTGGGATCCCGCTGGACGTTCTGTCTGATCGTGGTCCACAGTTCACCTCGCGGGCCGTGGCCCTTGGTGCCCGGTACTCTCTTACCTCTCTTATCCGCAGACCAATGGTCAGACGGAACGGCTAAACCAGGAGCTGGACACCGCTCTCCGTTGTCTAACCTCCACCAATCCCTCCGACTTGTGTCAATACCTACCCTGGGTGGAGTACGCTCATAACAGTCATGTCTCCAATGCTACTAGCATCTGCCGCTTCAAAGCTTCTCTGGGCTACCAAGCTCCTCTGTTTCCTGAAGATCATAAGGAAAGAGCTGTACCTTCCGTTGCCCACCACATCCACCGATGCAAAAGGGTCTGGACCCAGACCATCCAAGCCCTGAACCGGACCTCTGAGCTGAACCGACGGTTTGCTGACCGCAGGCGAGTCCCAGCCCCCTCCTATCACCCCGGTAAGCGAGTCTGGTTATCTACCCGAGACCTCCCGTCCAGATCTTCCCATCGGAAGTTATCACCATGTTTCACTGGCCCCTATGAGATTGTCTCCGTCCTCAGCTCGACGACCGTCCGCCTCCGTCTCCTGTCCCATTCTAGAACCCACCCTACCTTCCATGTCTCCCAAATCAAGCCCGTCCTCTCTAGCCTGTTTCAGCCGAACATGACATAATATAAGATATTTTTTTACTTTTTTTCTAGATTGTTTTTCCATCGTAGTGAGGAGACAGGGTTTTAGTAAAATGCTCCTGTCATGGTTTTAAGGTGTTTGGCAGACGGGTGAAAATAGGAGCAGTTTAAGATGTTTATTTGACTACACAGAAAAAGGTCAGTTCGGAACGTTAGTCTTTCAGAGGTCTGCGGGAGGAAAGAGGAAATTGATTAAGACTAATAAAAGCAAAAGAAACCTGCACTGTTGCTGTTCTGCTTATCGCCAGGTACGGATAACCTATCCGGGGAGGGTGTGTGGAAGAATGGGTTCTGTAACTCATAGCTTTCCGATGGGAGGAGGTGGCTGAGTGACAAGTGGGACTTAGGCGGGGGCCCGCGCAGCACTGCAGTGGAGGCAGGTTTGGGGAGCAGCTGAAAGAATCCAGGGAAGATATCTCTTGTGACTCGGTGGTAAAGAGAATCAGAGCAGCAGAGATGCAGAGGCCAGCACAAAGACAGACGGGCGAGTGATCCAGAGCTCAGCAATTTGAGGGAGCCAGGAGACAGGTTAGAATCAGGAATCAAAATATCAAGTTACAGAGATGTGGACTGGCCTAGGCGTACCATGACCGTTTAACAGACTTAACGTTCCTCTTAAGCTCATCCGAGCAGTCTCAACGAGCCGCAGGTGTGGGACCACGCTCACCTGTCAGCAACAGCTAAGTTGAATCGGGGGGCTAGCTTCTTGGCAGAGGGGTTGGAGAGAACGTCCTTTGAAGATAACCAAAACTTTCTGACCGGGATGATAATCAGGGCCAGGAACTTGAAGACGGTTGGCAGACCTCCTATTTTGTTCAGCGGTGAGGTAAAGAGCAGTGACAGTTGATCTCCACGTTTGTTGGCAGCGGGTGATATATTTTTGAATGAGGTGACTGGGATATGGAGTTCATTGTGAGGGAGAAGTGGAGGTTGATAATCCAGAGCTATTTCATAAGGACAGTGACTGGTTGCTGTGGAGACGTGGGAGTGAGGTGCATACTCAACCCAGGGTAGGTAGTTGTTCCAATTGGTGGGGGATGATGAAGATGGTTTCCAGTTGTTGGTTCATTCTTTATGTCTGGCCGTCGGTCTGTGGATGATAACAGGAGGTGAGGGTGTAACGGGCACCGACAACCAAACAGAAGTATTCACACCTGAGAGATAAACTGAGGACCCTGGTCAGAGAGGATATCGGATGGGATACCATGGAGCTTGAAGAAATGTTTAATAAGCATTTGGGCTGTTTGTAGAGTGTTGGACAGCTTGCCAATAAATATGAGGTGGCAGGATTTGGAGAACCTGTCGACGACGGTGAGGATTGTAGTCATTCCCATTCCATTCAACAGGTGGTTTATTGGAAGGCTTGTTTCTTGTGCAGACGGTACAGGCATGGACATATTCACGGATGTCTCTGGACCAGGACGGCCACTAAAACCGATGAGAAACTTGGGACTGGGTTCTATAAATTCCAGGGTGTGCTGCGAGCTTGGAATCGTGGCACCAGCGCAGAACGTCCGGACAGACAGATTTGGGGCCATAGGTCGGTCCAGCCGGCCTAGTACCAGGATCCAGATCAAGCAACAAAGCCTGGTTGATTCGGTCCTCCATATCCCAACGGAGGACTCTAAAGGTGCAAGTTGGGGGCAGAATAGTTACAGGTTCATCCTCTTGTTCTTGGGGAGCATAAAATCTGGACAGAGCATCTGGCTTGACGTTTCAGGAACCAGGACAGTAGGTAATGGACAAATTGAAGCGAGAGAAAAAGAGGGACCAGTGGGCCTGTCGGGGGTTCAGACATTGAGCAGACTGCAGGTATGAGAGGTTTTTATGGTCCGACCAGATGACTATGGGCTGCTCGAAACCCCCCAGACAATGTTGCCATTCCTCAAAAGCTAATTTAATAGCTAGCAGTTCACGGTCTCCTACATCATAGTTTCGTTCGGCTGGAGACAACAGACAGGAGAAAAAGGCACATGGATGGAGCTTCTGGTCAGACTCAGTCTGTTGCCACTGTTATCTGTTTTTCAAACTGCAGGAAATCACCTAAGTGATTGAAGTTTCTTCAGTTATTGAATGATTTAAAGAGTGAGTAAAATACTTATCATTTCTGTGGATGCTCGTCTTCCTGACGAAGGAGGTCCTCTGGATCTGTAACTAAAGACATACTAAAGACACAGGGTTTTAGTAAATAGTGCCTGTACTTACTAATTGAGTTATAGAGTGAGTGAAATACTTATCTTTTCTCTAGATGCCGGTCCTGCTGATGATGGAGGCCTTCTGGATCCGAAACTAAAGACATAGCGAAGAGACAGGGTTTTAGTAAATAGTTCCTTTACTTACTGAATGAGATAAAGAGTGAGTGAAATACTTATATTTTCTGTGGATACTGGTCCTCTTGATGATTGAAATCCTCTTGATCTCAAACTACACATATACTGAAAAGACAGGGTTTTAGTAAATAGTTTCTTTGTTTATTGATTGAGTTAAAGAGTGAGTGAAATACTTATATTTTCTCTGGATGCTGGTCCTCCTGATGATTGAGATCCTCTGGATCTTTAACTAAAGAAACAGTGAAGATACAGGGTTTTAGTATGTATTTCCTTTTTACAAAAAAAAGAAAAAGATGGTCCGTCACATTTAATCCGTAGTGACAGTCGAACTTTCAAATAACCTTAACGGTCAGAAAACTGTTGCTCCTCATCCTGTTCCATTAAAACTTCTAAAGCGCTGCCATTCGCACCCCTAAAGCAAAACTGTGCCCGTGACCTTAACTAAAGCCAGGGCATTAAAATGACACTAATTAAGTGATATAAAATAACCACAAAATATAACCAAATGCTTAATAAAATAAACAGTATATTTCAATAACTAAATTCTAATCAGATACAACGTAGATATAAACAATTTCTATATGGCTCTAACGCCCTCATCTCCTCTCTACTCATGTGCTGTATTTTGCTTTGAAACTCCTTGATCAAGGAACATTGTGATTTACAGTAGGGCCTGTGTAACTTAGTATTTTTCATTGAGGTATCGTAGGATTTTAGCTTTCAGTGACTTGGTAAGGTCGGTGTCCTCTGGGGCTTCAGCCAATACTAAGTTGTTCAGAATATGGAGAATGGGTTTCAGGTAAAATATGCTTACATATTGCAGAGGGCTAAGAGCCCTTTTCATGGATAGGCACACTATGCAACATTTTTCAGTTAATTAACGTGTTCCATAACGTTTTGGATGATTAAATGAGTAATTTCAGGTTGAACAAAGGTATTCTCGGCCGCCCTGGTGGTCTGTGGGGGAATACCGCACTTGCAATTGCAGGAGCCCTCGGCCCGCACCCACAGGCTCAGAAGTCTTGCGAGAGTCAGTCTTGCTTTACAGCGAGAACTGCTACACACCCCCAGTTAAAAGCATGCTTGTTGCTAGCACAGTGGCGATATTTGTGCAGTTATAATGGCGGAACCAGCGAGGAAACAGCGAAAGCCCATGTCGGAGCAGGCAAGAAAGAGGAAAAGGGCTCCGGACAGAGAGAGGAGTCGTACACGGGTGAACATCCGGCAAGCTTTTTCTGAATGGCGAGAGCTAAAATAAAAAGAAGGCTGCAAAGCTGACGCGGACCTCACGTTTCTGCTGATGCGATTGTAAGTAACATTGGAATGGTTTCCCTCTCTCTGTGTGCATGTTCATACTTTCACTGTGTTAGTCATTTGTTGCGTTCACCTGTCTGCTAAGCTCAAAACAACCGCGCTTGGCTTGATGGAGAAACCAGGAGAACAGCTGTGCATATTTACGACAGTGCACTTTTACTTTCGCCCTCTGGGGGGAGCCTCGCTGGAAAATCAACACCGGTTGCATAGTATACCTTTAAATATCCAATTGGACTTAAGCTAGTATGTTGTTGTGTGTGTAAGTGAGAGATTTATTTTTTTCCCATTTGTCAAAATTAAAATCTAAAATAGTTTCATTTTCAATGAGCCATGGATCATTTTAAATTGAAACAACAGAAGTTATACAAAAATTCCTACATAAACAGTGGAATCTTCGCCACTCATTAAGCTCAACAGCCTTTATGGCATTAGAAGAGTTCCCTGTAGATATGGTATCCTGACGTTCCTCACACAGCCCCTACGCTGCCAAAGCCCCTTTCAAACCAAAAGAGATATTCTCTCCTGTGTGGTCCTGGGGAAATAGGTTTACAGGCAGCGGCTTTTTAGCTCGAAGCCATCATCAATAAAGTGGACAGTCAAGCCAAGATATGGTTCACTCAGAAAAAAGTACCTAATTGTACCTATAAGGGTGCTTGTCACTGGGGTGGTTCCCTCAGAGGTACAACTGTTGTACCCCTATAGATTTTACCTCATAGGTTTAGAATTGTACCTTTGGTGACAATCTTGTACTCTTTTAGAAAAGCAAAAAAAAAAGAAAATCGTCATTTAATTTTCATTTACTTTTATTTTTTAAACCACCACTACACAGTATCTCAGGTAATATACAAAATTAAGCTTTATTTTGTATTTTAACATTTCAAGTTTTCATTCAATGTGAAACTTACAAATAATGTTGCACTATAACATTAAAAAATATCAGAGTATGTGTCATTTGGCTGAAAGACAATTTCATATTAACATCCTGCCTGCACTAAAGTCCGTTCTGCATCAATCTTTACTCTGTATGCATGTGTGATGTGATGATGAAATTCAGGCACAGGTTTAGATTCAAAAAGTATTCTTTTTATTGAACCCAAAACAAAGAACTTGGGTCAATAAAGAACAAATTACAAAGGACTGATGAATATTCTCAAATTACAAAGTTGGGCCCATAAAAGAGGTTAAAGTAACAGAATTCAACTCAGGCTAACAAAAAGACCTACTAAAACAAACTGACCTACTGCATGTGACAAAGGGGAAACTTAAATACTGGCTGATCAGGCCACATAGAAGATACAAAGGGGGAAACACACAAAAACCTAACTGAAACTAACAGAGGAAAATCCCATTTCCTCTGTTCCACTACCCTTGCAGATGAGTAGTGGTGTAAACCAATTTGCAGTTTCAATAGGCTGGCTCCACCCCTTCTCCACCTCTGTTCTCCTGAAGGTCTGGAGCAGCCGGCACTGAGGTGAATAAAAAACAAAGATTAAATCAAGCAGAACATAACAGTGTAAACTAAAATGTGCACACTTATTCCAGAATACAGTGTTATGCCTTTCCTTACAAAACTTATTCTGTAAATAAAATCCTAAATTTAAAGAAATCCCAATATAAATGCAATGAGACTGGCTGACCTATTGTGTGATGTGATTAAATGTTACCGCATTTGGGTGGCTGTAGTTGCTAGGACAGCGAGAGAGACAATCTGGGATGCAGTTGTCCTTGCCAGTTGCAGCCTGCATCACAGCATGAAAGTGCCGGTCAAATGATAGGGGAATCAGCATTTTGCCACAATGTATCCACATGGTGTCAATGTTGAGGATGCATTTTATTTTCCAAATTAGCATTTGGGGCACTGGTAAGAATGAGGCATACTGTCAATACAGTAGAATTATTTTCCTGTTGACAGTTAATGGCAGAGTCTGGTCTCTTTCATTAACTATTCCTCCAATGTACATTTGGAGGAACATTAGAGTGTTCTTCAGGTGTCTTGAGTACGCCAGTTTGAAGACAAGGTAAGTGCAGAAAGCTGAGATGATCCCTTCATCAACTGTTTGGGTGTGACACACCACAATGTCTTCTGCTTTCACAATGGTTGCAGGTAAAAGCCATTTACCAGTCTTGGCTAGTCAAGTGAATTGTTGGGCATGAATATGGAGAATCACACTATTTGAAAGCAAAACTGAAATAAGAACTTAGAAAACTAACACAATAGTGTATAATACTACATTAAGTAATAAAGTTAAATATTGTAGTTTAAAAATGTAACTAAACATCACTAAAAGCCCAATACCTCTCGATGATGCTGAAAATGTCATTGCTTTTAGGATGATTTCTAGATAAGAATTTGAACCAACAAACCTGTCGAGTTTTTCTCTGCAAGAGAAACTACTGTGTTTGGAGGGGGAATACTAGGGATTTATCTTGTTTCTGTCATGATTTTATCTAAAGCTCGGACCCACATGCAGTGAAGCTTAACAGAGAGACACAAAGTAAAATTTGAACGGGTTTTATTGAAGAGTATGTTGAGTTCAGTGCAGAGTTCCTCCGAACTCTGCTCGGCCGGAACACTGGAAGGCGAGGGGAAGACAGGCTGTTAGATTCAGGCTCAGTGGGGAATTTGAGTTGTTAATCTCTTAGGAGAGGATTTGATTCCACTCACGTTTCCAGAGAAGAAGAGACATAGACTCCAGTCTGTGTGTTGGTCTTCCAGAGTTTGTTTAATTCGGTGGAGGACGGAACAGGGTTTACCCAGAACTCGGACGGAGTGGAATGATACAGCCGCTGGTTGCAACTCAATTTTCCTGTGGTACTTGAACGGGTTGTGGTGAAGATGACCTCCTTACTCAGAGAGTGATCTCAGCATGCTCAAAGGTGGCTGGATCCAAACCTCCTGCTTGGGATCTGTCGCTCAGTGTAAGACTCAGTTGATCCCACTGGGAGAAGGTGGTCCGAAAAGGTCCAGTTTGCAGGAAGGCTTCCTGCCGAGAGGCAAAGAACAAACAAAGTTGAGACTCAGGGAGAAACAAGCGCTCAGTAAAATTCAATGTGATATCAGCTTGGCTAGAGGACAAAACTCAAAATGCAAAAACTCAGATTAGACAAGGCTTGGCTAGAGTACCCCAAACTGGCAAACACTCAGGCGTCGAAGTAGTGGCAACCAGCAGCTTAAGAGCAGTTCCGGTGATGAGGCAACAGCTTGCAGGTGTGTGAGGAGGCGAACCGGTGGTGGAAGGGAGAAACACAAAAGACAAGACAAACAGACGAACACAAAATCTGGGATCCTGACAGTTTCTATCCAATTTACATTATATTTATAGATCAAATGCTTTTTCTTTTAATGTTAAGAGAAACATTCTCCATTTTGATTTTAAAGAGCACGTTACCATTGTTCTTATGGTCCACACAAGGAAAAAAACAAAAAAAGACTGTTGATGTGTTTTGAAGTTCCTGTTGAACACTTAACAACCTGTACATTTATTAATGAGGTCTGAGGCAAAGAACGTGAATACTGACCATATCTTGGTATTTATTGAGCACATTTTTAAAGATAAAAATGTTTAGGGCCCATAAAATAAACGTTAATAAATTGATGTCATTAACAATAAATGAACTCACTGGTTTGAAACTGTTTGTAATATCAATAATATATATTGTGTAAATGAAAACCTGCCTCATTTCCTGACAAAATGTCTCAACAGAATTGAATACCTTTTGTGGCAATTACTACAAAATCTGGTCTTAGTGACAATGGTTTTGAATTCAGGATTATTTTTTGCATTAACACGTAATGCAGCAGTATCACATAATACAGCATTATACTGCCTTACAGTGTTATGTCGAATGCAGTGTAAATTGAATCAAATTTTAAACATACTAAACATATGCAATTGCAGTATATTTTCAACTAGTTTTGTTGTAATGCACAAATTATTAGGCCCGAGCAGCGACAGCGCTGCAAAGGCCTTTTGTATCTGTAATGTTTATTTAAGTTAGACTATAGTGATGCTAAAGTCACTAAGCTTGCTGTACAAAGTGGTTAGGTTGACAAACAGATATTTGCAAGTTAGACATAGCTCTCCAAGCATGAAAAAGATTGGTTTTCCCTCTGAAGATATCTGGGAGAAAAATAAGGGTGGCTCTTCTGTCTATCTATAAGAAATTAGATATACTGTATTTGAGATTTAATGAGGAATTTATTGCTTCTAATTTTGCTGAAATACATTGCATGTGTTTTGTTAAATATATTGAAAATAGTAATTCGTGTTAAATTACAATGAATCAATTTTGCATATTACCTAAATGTGCAACACAAAAAAATGGAATATTGGACCTAAAAATTCATTGACCAGACGTCTCCGATTTCTGAGGACAGTCCCTGTTTTGGACCAACTGTCCCCGACTAAAGCTGTTTACGGAAATGTCCCCGATTTTACAGTTTTATAAATGAGGGGAAATGTTGCGTGTAGACTGTTATTACGTAGACAGAGCACTTAGGCATGTTGCCTGAGAAACAGCTGTTAGCTAGGTGGTTGGAAGCTGTGAATGTATGGATGAGGAGCAGAGTAAAGCACTACACCCAAATCCCACATCTTCTGCCACTGCCCTGCTCAAGACCGCTTGCGCAAAGCCTACAGCCTCCCCAGTTCCTCCTGTCCTGCTCCGCTCCAACTTCCTCGGAGCTCACGGAGAGCACTTTTTTACAGTGTCCTGTCTGGCACTGTGGCACTAAGAATAATTGTCTTGATGCCAAAAAGAGCCCAACAGATTACTTTCACATAGTGTTCTGCTTGTTTCTGTTAGGAATCCAAACCCAGTTTGTTAGGGTTGTTTGTGTGTTTTTCTCTTTTCACCACCATGTGGTGCCCTGTCCTCGTTGGGCCTCCCTGTACACCTGCGGCTCGTTGGACCATTAGTGTTTGCCAGTTTTGGGTACCTTGCCAAGCTGAGATTAGCAGATTCTAACCTAAGCTTTGTTTCTTATCTAGTTTTTATCTTTTGCTCTTCGGCAGGAAGCCTTCCTGAGTACTGGATACCTGGACCTTCTCCCCCTGGAAGGATTAACTGAGTACACACTAAGCAGGGGAAAACTTCCACATGATCCGTTCAAGTCCTCATCAGAAATCCAACTGACAGTCCTTTCCTTTACTCCTCTGTGTCCGACGCTTGTCCATCTGTCCGCCCTCCAATGAGTTCCATCTTCTCTAGATAAACCCCCAAAAGCTGGATTCAAGGGATAGACAAGAGCCCCCTCATATGTGAGTCCCTCTCCAGTAATATTCCAGCCACAGTCAAATTCCCTACGGTCCCTGAACTGATCGCTGTGATTTCCACTTCTGACTTTCCAGTTCCGGTTCACCAGTCCACTGAGTCCCATTCAGAGAGCTCACCACCAACAACAAACAGCCCTTAGCAGACATGACAACACCCTGGTTAAATTGGTCAACCAACAGTCTGAGCTGAACCGTTGAGTAACTGACCTAACCGCTGTTCGGGGTTTCCTCATGCAATGTATTATTCAGTTCAACCATGCTCCAAGTAAGTTTCTTTTGGATTCAAGTAAAATCTCCTATGTTATTTCTCATCTTACTGATTGAGCTGTGGACTGGGCAGAAGTTAGATTTTCTTCAACTCCCGACTATGGTTGCACTTTTGAAGACTTTCTCATTAAGTTCAAATAAACATTCAATCAGGATCTGGATAAGACCTTGAGCTCCTGAGATCTGCTGAAAGTTAAACAGGGACAGAAGTCTGTTTCTGATATTTCAATAGACTTCCGCATTCTGGCTGCTGCTTCAGGCTGGAATAACGCTGCTCTCAAGTGTGTCTATTCTAACGCCCTCAATGACACCATAAAGGATGAACTAGTTACTCTCGATCAGCCTGAGACGCTGGAGGACTTAATCAAAGTTTTGATCCATTTAGACAACCGGATTCGAGCCTGAGCCAAAGAGAGAGGTAACAGATAATCTCCTCCTAAACCCATTTCTGCAACTACCCACCCAACTTTAACTGAGTTTTTTTCCAGTTCTCCTACTCCTGAACCTATGCAAATAGGTAGCATGAGGCTGAGTCCTGAGCAGAAGTAGCACTGCATGTGGGCCAAGCTTTGTCTGTACTTTGGTGAGGCTGGCCATTTTGTTTCGGTTTGCCCCCTTCTGTTAACAGGGTTCGTACGGGTGCTGGAAATCCTTGAAAATGCCTAAATTTTGACGTTGTGTTTTCAAGGTTTGAAAAGTTTTTGTATTTTGGATGAAATGCTTGAAACTGCTTGAAATTGTAACTATTTCTTTTGCAACAAATACCTATCTATCTGAATCGTGTGTTTATTAAATGGAGAAATAAAATGTTGGAGAGCCCGAAAATGAAACCTGCTTGCTTATGTGTGACTCCGCCCCCATGAAGCCACTACTGCACCATCCCGGGAGGTTGTCGTTTCAATGAACGTTGGCTGGAAGATGAAAAATACAAATTATGGATTAAACGGGGACAAACCCCACGAGTTGCCTCTTGTAAAGTCTGCAAAAAAAATGTGCAGCTTTTCATAATGGGCGAGTCTGTGCTCTCGAGTCACATGAAGGGTAAGTCATAGACTTTTTAAGTAAGCCAACTGAAGTAGCCTGGTACACGTCAAAGTTAATGCCTATTTGTTTACGCTAGTAACTGCTAGCTAGGAATTCACAGGCTAAGTTACTGAGTGACTGAGAGTACGGTGTGATAATGTAATGTTAGTGTTGCAGTGTTTCCCGCAGCACTATCTTGGCCAGGCGGCCGCCTCGCCAAGCTCACGCTACCCGCCTCGCCAATGTTCCAAAAAAAAATTAATAAATAAATAATTAAAATAAAATAAAGTTTTAATTCATTGCCAGGCCCAGACCTTAAAACAGCATTGATAACTATACGGCTGATAATACTGAATTGCGACACCCTCTGGTTGGTTATATTACTACGCCATGGCAGAGGACTAATCCCCCCCCCCCCCCCCCCCCCCCCCCCCGGCAGTCATCCGCGCAAAACTGTTTCCGGCCGACAACTGGTGGTGGTGTAAGGTGCTGGAAAAAGTTTTGAAATGGATCTTGAAAGTGCTTGAAAAGTGCTTGATTTTGACTTTGGAAAAGGTGTACGAACCCTGTGTTAAAAGCCAGGGTCCTCCAGTAAAGGCAAGGTTACTGGCGGACCAGAAGATTACTCCCACTTCACTTCGTCTACTTTTGCCCGCTTCAATCAAAATAAATAATAAGTCTCTCTCTCTATCAGCTCTTATAGACTTTTATACAATCATGACAGTTTCATGCATATAAATTGCTTTATTATAATTATGCAGGGAGTTTTACAGATTATATGGACACTGCAATGTAAGTAGAACAGAAGAGGAAAAACAGAAAAAAAGGACAAAAGATGAGAGAAGGAAGAGATAAAAAGGAGATATTGATAAAACATTTTTAGTCTGCTTGATCACCTGCAAAGAGATGAGAAAAGAACCACACAACCAACGGACATGGTACGAGACATACAATAAAGTAACACCTAGTTACTATCGCTGAAGTAGTATTATTTAATCTAACATGTACTCTGTGTTACCTGAAGATCAGAATATGGGCTTTCTGTATGGAAGTGAATCTGAGTACCTGGAACCAAGCACCTGTAGTTGTTTGTGAGAGTGCAGTTGTGCATGTAAAGTTTATCCAAAGAAAAAATGCTCAATAGTGGTTGTGGAGAGCCGAAGAGACGCCCTCCCAGTGCACTGAGTCCATCGCAAGGAAAGCCCCATATGCCCAAAGGGACCCCAAGAGCGAAGCCAAAAAGGAGGGGAAATCCGACCCCCACCAAGGAAGGAGGAGAGACAGCCCTGAGGAATTCCCACAACCACCGCAATGCCGGAGCCCCAGGGAGCCGTGGTGACAAGTCCGCGGGCTCCGTCAGCAGCCAGCCAACCCAAAGGATCCGAGGCCCCAGCGGCGACCCACCCCCTGGCAGGAGCCCCAGCCAGGCCCCGGCCGGCCGGGACCCGCGGAGAAAATGCCAGGAATGAGCCAAACCCCGACTTCAACAGTGCACTGGGGCGCCCAGGCACCAGCCAGCGGAGGGAGAGCAGGACGGGGGGAATGGTCTCCGCACTTGGGACTTGAGATGTGCTTGGGAGAGGGAGTAGAGAGAAAAGAAAAAAAAACTCACAGTCTTAATCACGCCTTCCGACCCTAGTGTCCCCACTCACACCACACAGAAAAAAAAATAAAATAACACGACGCACATTCACACATAACACTCACATCTAATAATAGCAGGAACAAAGACCCGGCGGAACCGGTGGTTGGTCATTATCAGATGACCCAATAAGTGAACCTAAAACCGGATGGCTCGAAGCAGGATCTCGTTCCTGCTTCAAGCCCCCCAACCCTGCACCTGAACCAGACCACCCCCAGCAAAAGCTCCCCCGGATCGGGGCCCACATGTCCAGCACAGGACACCCCAACCAGAGCCCCCCCAGCCCCCCTAACTAATTCACCCAGCCACTACACACCCCTCCCTCCAACCTTCTTTCTTTGGGGAGAGCAGAAGTGACAGCACTGCCACCAAGGTCACCCAGGCCCGCAGCAGCCCCCCGTCAAGACCTCGGACCAGGTGGCTCGCCCAGGTGCACCAAACACGGACAGGCAAAATGGCTTCAACAAGCAAAGAAAAAGATAGAGACACTCATGCAGCTAATGGAGAAATAAAAAAAACTACAGAAATTTGAGAAGGAAAACTCCGTCCAGATTGATTTAGAAGGTGAGGAAAAGATTTCCACTTTGGAACTGATGAAAAACATCAAGATTTTGTGAGGTGGTCTTTTGGCCTGTCGAGTTTTGGCTGAGAAAAAATATGAATTAACATTAAGCAGTTTGGCTGGCAAAAGAAGATTGATGGATGGATTCAAAATAGGAACAACAAATGTCATTGCTAAAGAACTGATAAATGATTAACTGGTGGTTAATCATTTATCTTGGAATGCTTGGAATGATCATTCCTTCCTGGTGGTTGAGATGGGGCGAGGCATCAGAAATGGGGGCCACTGGTGTCTGAATGCTGCTCTTCTCCAGGATGAGATCTACAGAGGTAAGATTGGTTTCCTGCTGGAGACTCTGACTGAGGAGATGGATCACACCAGTAACCTGTTAGAGTGGTGGGATCAGGCAAAACAAAGAATATAAAACATTACAATTAAATACAGCAAGCATAAGAAATTGAAGTAACTTCAACATGAATGTAATCTTAGAAGACAACTCAATATTGAACTAGATCTTTTAGAAAACGATAAAAATAAAGATATCACAGATTACATTTTGATCAAGAAGCAATTAGATCAAATCGAGATAAATAAATGTCGAGGCACCATAATTAGAAGTAAAGCCAGGTGTTTAGCATATGGAGAAAAATCTACAGCTTTCTTTCTGGCACAGGAAAAATACAACCAAATTAAATCAACAATAAATGAACTGATATGTAATGATGGAGAAAAAGTAACAGATATCACAAGCATTTTAGAAACTATTTAAAAGCTTCTATTCACGACTTTTCACTAGTGAAAACTTTGCTGAACATAAAATAAATGAGGTTGTTGGTGTGATTCAATCCTCTCTCAGGATGACACGCTCTGCTGTGATGCTCCTATAACTGAAGTAGAAATTCAACATGCCATTGATACATTAAATCAACATAAAAGTCCAGGAAATTAGGGCATTTCTGCAGAATTTTATAAACAATTCAAAACCCAAATGAGTAAAATATTGCTTAAAGTTTTTACTGTCATGGAGCAAACAGGATGCATAAACATTGTTTATAAAAACAAAGGTAATCAAAACGATCTAGAAAATTACAGACCTATCAGTTTATTAAACACGGATTACAAAATATATGCAAAAATACTGGCAAATGGGTTAATGGAAGTAGTGAGCAGCATCATCAGCCCATCTCAAGCGTATGGTATTCCTCAAAGAAACATCTTCGATACAATATTGTCATTAAATCATACAATCAAAACCATGTCAGATTCCCAGGGCATCTTTTTCAGTGTATATTTCAGCAAAGCTTTTGTTCGTGTGAAACACAATATTCTGTGGGCAGTTCTAAACAAATTTAGTTTTGGTCAGTTATTCATCAATAGATTACAATTATTATATGCTAATGCTAATGAAATATATATGCTAACGCTATGCTATTGAAAGTAAAGTCAAATGTAATGGTCATTTCACAGATTATCTGTTTACATAGATCAATCCGACAGGGGTGTCCTTTGTCCTCCTTGCTATACAGCTTGATGGCTGAGCCCCTCGCCATCTTAATTAAACAGGATAAAAACATTCAGGGCATAACTTTACCACTAGGTGAGGTCAGTAAAATATTTCAGTTTGCAGATGACACTACAATCACAGTAGTAAATAAAGATAGTCTGACTTTGGTCTTAAAACATCTTCATGCTTAAGGTTCAGCTTCTGATTCAAAGATAAACACCTCAAAATCAGAGATCATGTAATGTGGGGGGGCGGCTCGGACACTGTGAAGATAGGACTTCAGGGTGGTGAAGGACACAGTCAAGGTCCTGGGCGTGTACCTTGGTAGCCGATGCCATTTTTCGGCCCCGATACCGTTACCTGGCTGTGCAGTACACTGCATGAAAAGTGGGATTTTCGTCAATATGCGGCACTGTAGATTGTCGTGGAACTTCAGGTTAGCGGCAGTTTACGGCAATTTGCAGGCTTCGCCGAAAACTCCCGTAAATTGTCAGAAATTGACGTGGACTTTCTTAGGCAGTGTTCCCCCCATGCCTCCCCCCCATGGAATTCTAGGGGAGGCTTTAACATGTAAATGAAAATGCTGTGAGCTATACAAATGCAAATCAGGATTGCAGGGGGAGTTTTACACCAAGTGACATTTTTCTAAAAGGTAAGAAAATCTCTGATACAAAGAGATCAGGCTCAGTATAGCCTCTTACATTTTAGCTTGAATTGATTTATTTAATTAACACGAAGTCACACGAAGTCAAAATGAACACGAAACGCTAATATTTTCCAGAACGTTTGTCGTAAAGACGGAGACGTAAAATAAATGTGATCGTCCACACGAATGCATGAAAACGCTGCAAAATGTATGCCAGGCCTTTAAGTGGCGCTGTGGTGCCAAAGCAAAAATAGGCGACGAAATGTTGGGCATGCGCACTAATATTTATACATGGTTGCCCTGCGGGTCCATTTTCGTGGTTCAGTCAAATTCAGGTGCTGAACTATGTCGTCGATATTGCTCTGTTCTTCCTGGAGATATTCCAGAAGAAGAAGATTCTGTTGTAAGCCCGACAGCAGGGTGAGTAGCATGAGCAGCACACAGTACGGCGCCATTGTTGTTGTGATACTGTGTCGCGCATGCGTGTTTAGAGGCGATGCTATGACGCATGCGTGTAAAAAAAAAAATGCGGTTAGAGCTTAAAGATGGAAACACGAAAACGGCGTTTTCAAAATCTTCCCACTCTGAAGGCCTGATAAAAAAAAGATTGTTTACAGACCCCCGAAACGCCGGCTTCGTATGGATGAGAGGTTGGTTTGGTGAAAAATTTGTGCGTTTAGGCCAGGGTTCGGCTTCGTGTGGACGGGGCCTAAAGTATAGAGACCAAAACAGATCTTTAGCTGACAGAGCAATACATTTAGAGCAGTAATTATTTTTTTAAAAATTTGCATTTAAGAGAAAAAATAAAATGTTGTCTGTCAATATGCTCAATTCACAATTACTAAAGTGGAAAAGTTTCAAGAAATGAGTCTGAGATGATTCACTTTATAACATGGCGCATTACCCTGTTGGAAGTAGCCATCAGAAGATTGGTACACTGTGGTCATAAGGTCCGGCCAGGTCAAGATCCGCAATTGCAATCGCACCAAACAGGAAAAAGAACATCGGCAAATTCCGGTTCGTCAAATTAAAATATAGCAGCAACAGATCGGTGACTAGAAATTATACCATAATTCTTATATATATAAAAAAAAAAACTAACACCGTTTATTTAAATGATTGGATCCAAACTATTGGTTATTCACCAACGAGGAAGCAGATTTCTCATCTCCATCAAAATATTTATTTTATACCGAGGGACTTAAACTTTAATCAAATCCATTCAAAAGAAACTTCTTATTACAGGAATGAAAAGAGATGCTGAGTTTGGGAGTAGAGAACAAGTTCATTCAAAAAAAGCAGTTTTGAATTATCCTTATCCCCGTTACAAAAATCTACAAAAATATATATATTTGGGCAGAAACTGAACATATGCTGGATGATGGTGGGATTTTTTTAATATGTCATATTAAATTAAGCGCTCACAGGGTTCATACAGGAATGAGTGACTCTAATTTAATGCTATTTTAATGCTATTAGAAATGATTTTAATGCCATCAACAAGAACCATGTACACAAGTTATTAGTGTACATGAAATATGAAGGAGCTGTAAGCATAGACTCCTGTATGTATGTAAACACAGACACACACACATATATACGTATATATATATCCTCTAGCTTTTTCTCCGCCTGGAGCTTCCTTTCCGAACATACGGCTTTATGATCAGTTCCACGCAAATTAATAGCGATATAATATATCTGACGAAATTGTTTTTATAAGCATTTTTTACGAAAGAATTATAAATACTTCGATAAACATATTTAAATAATTTTAGTGCCAATTAAGGCCTTGATAAAAAAAAAATGAATGAATTGTAATTATTTTTAATGATCCGCAGAAACCCTGGTTCATCTCGCGCATGCTCTCTACGATCTCCAAGAAACTCAGAGCGGAGCGGTCTGGAGCCACAGCGGAGGATGTATGCTTTGCTTTGTTCAGGCGGTCTGGAGTGGAGTATGTGGGATTTCGGGGTAAAACTCCTCTTGGACGCGATGGCGACTCTGCAGTCGAACAAGACGAACTCAAAGAAGAGATGCTAGCTTTAAATATATGTTCGATTACTGCCTGCTAAGCTAAAAGCAGCCTAGCCTAAGCTACGGCTAATAGCAGCCTAGCCTAAAGCTACGGCTAATAGCAGCCTAGCCTAAAGCTACGGCTAATAACAGCCTAGCCTAAAGCTACCGCTAACAGTAGCCTTGCAAGAACAAGCGTTATTAAAGTGTATTTTTTGTGATTCACAGGAAGCAGTACGCCGTCTTCACAACTCGGAGACTAATTGCAGGCGCTATAAACCGGAGCAAGGGTAAGAAGAATATGCTTTCATTCTGCAGTAAAAGGAAATGGATACGGATAGATACCGATCATAGCTGTACATTTTCTTTTCACAGACTACTGTCGCCTCACAATGAGGCGGTGACCTCCTATTTGCTCGGAGCCATATAAGCAAGTCCAGATTTGCACGATGTTGATAAAGACGACATTGTGTGTAAGTGACTTGTTTTAATGTTTTCTCCTTCCTTGTTACTGTGACTTGCGTTTGATTTTTTATTCATACCACTCTCATTTAATCGTTTTCCAGCTGCCTGTAAGACGTATTTTGAGACGGTACGCAGGAGCTTCAGATATACGCAGCCTGACAACACGTTGCGTGCGGAGGCTGCCAAGCAATCTGCTCGGAGTCGGGCTAGAAGAAAGAGGGTAAGACTTTATTTGGTGACTATTTTTCAGGTGCATTGATAGATGTGTTGTGTGTTTTGAATAGTTATCCTTCACATATTAAGTATGTGAAGGATAACTATTCAAAACCCCTCTCACAGCATCTGCGCGGCTACCGCATGCGACCAGAGGCGTCCAAGCAGCGTACGCGGCATGGAGTGTGAACCGGTAAGAGCGATAACACTCACCTCCAAGCAGCTAGATATAAGATGCTGGTTATACCGAAGTTTGCCATGTAAGCTGTTGTCAGCAGGGGCAGTAAGGGCAGTTTCTCTTTCATGGTGGCTGTCGCTCGTCCACGCGCGTCCTCCTGACTGCGGCAGCCAGGCGCTGCGGCAGGTTAAGCGTTGGGGGGGGGGGGGCATTCAGCGTGTGTGAGCTGTGATTGACACTTCATCAGACGCTCCTCTGGCTGTGATTGGTTGTTTTCACTCGTCCCGAATTATTCTTTCCAGATTGAAATACAGGCAGTATGCGGGACCAATTGCAGCAGTTTTTTTCACAGGTTACATATCACATGTACTGCTGTCTGGGCATAGGGACAGTTTTAGCCAATATGACAAAAAATTGATTTTTAAAAACTTACAGACTTCAGCTTTAATTTCAATTTCAATTCAGTTTATTTATATAGCGCCAAATTCACAACACATGTCATCTCAAGGCACTTTACAGTTCAACCAGATCATACAGTCAAATTGATACAAAGTTTTCTATCTAAGGAAAACCAGTTGATTGCATTGACTCATTGACTCAAATACAATCCCTCACACTAAGCATGCTTGCAGCGACAGTGGAGAGGAAAAACTCCCTTTTAACAGGAAGAAACCTCCAGCAGAACCAGGCTCAGTGTGAGCGGCCATCTGCCGAGGCCGACTGGGGTTCAAGGAGACAGAAGCAGAGATACAAAAAGCAGCTGTAAAAGGCGGCCCCGTCCAGGAAACACACAGCCAGGCAGACGAGCTCCAAGGCAGCTCCCATGCCAGAGGATGAAGAGAGCACATCCACCCAGCCACGGCCAGAGAAACAGGACCACACTGGACCACACTGGAAAACAGCTTTAAGGGGTAAGGTGTTTACCAGAATATCATCACCGCACATCCAGTAACTGTCTGCTACTGGGTATGTTTGATCTCCTAAGAAAAATAAAGTTGGGACAGTCATAGTTATATTTTTACATTGTCAAAGTTTTCATACCATATGGGTTTTTCTACAAAAACAGGAGTTACATTTGCATGTTTAAACCATGACACCACCCATGTTGTATTGTATTTGACTGTAGTATTACCTACATTGATTCCTCCATTGTCTGCAAAACCTCCACTGGCGAAACATTCGTATTCTGCACTAAAATCAATTTCATAATTAGTAGGTGGGGCACCTTGTGTGGTGCTGAGGTTAAATTCAGCACACAAAGACTCAAATCTGCGTCTCTCCCAGTTTTCCAAGTATTGATGAGAATTTTGTGAACCATACAATAGTCTGCAACTTAAACCGCACATAGGTAATTTAAAGAATGACACAACATTATTTCCAGGAGTAAACTCACCTTTTTGACATTTACTTCTTTGCACCTCTGCACATTCTACAGAATTCTATTTTTCTGGAATAACAATCGGGGCTCCTCCAGGAGCATCGGAACGGATTAAACAATCATTTGCTGTTAATTCTTTAGCCGTATACCATAACCAATTATACCACGTATTCGGAACTGCCCTTTGCCATAGAGCATCACCTCTTGGTCTAAACCCATACCATCTAATGTCATGTAATCTATTCACAGATCTTGGGGTAGCAATATTTGTATGGCGTGCATTATAAAATGTATCAAGGTCTCCCTGATAATCGCGACAGCCCTGATTTTCAGAACAACCAAACTGGTTTGATCCCCCAACCTTTCTGGTTGTTCCTTCTTCTACAGGTGGCAGTGTCACCACGTCAGTCTCCTGATTTAATGGGAGTTGGTCGTCTACATTATTCGGTTGGTTATTATTTTAGGATGTTTTGGCATCGTCTTCTTCCTGTTTGACATCATCTACTGAGATGCGCGTTGATTGATGATCTACTTCTATCTGCTTATCTATATTATCATTAGCATTCCTCCCTTCCTTATTCGGGGGCGGCATTGTTTTTAAGGTTGTGGTCGTCGTCCTAGTTGTGGTAGGTGCGTCTCTTTCGGGTAGAGGGTCATCTATTTTAGCGGGAATTCGGGGTGATGGGCCTTTATCATGCACTTCACTAGAAATCGGGAGCTGTTCTAAATTTGGAAGGTCTGCATTTATACGTCTTACTTGATCTCCATGTCCTGATGTTGTCATAGAAATGTCATCCTCTGGAGGAAGATTTGGAGAGCATGTATCGTCCTCTGGAAGAGTCTCATCTTCCAGGGTTGCCCATAGAAGACTGGACTCTATTCTCTCACCATCTGTTGATTCTACTCTTAACTCATATTCCTTCCCTATTAGGAAACCTATCACATCTGCTTCAACAAAGACACCACAATTCGTCTCTTTAAGCACTAGTTTACAGTTTATACCTTTTTCATCCTGTATCTTTTCATCAGGGAATGCAAACGAACCACACATTTGGCGTCTGTTAGTGCCAGGCAACAAGCTAAAAACAATGAAGTTTCTTTTTGATAGGTCATAGTCTGCATCTTTATCTGCAACCTTTATCATTATTCTTCCTTTTGCCTTAGTTACTTCACCGTCTAAATCAGTTATCCTTATGCGAGTTAGCTCACCTTCTCCTTGTACCTTTGCGTTTGTATTAGGGTTAGTCATTAACATGTTATAAGTATAAGTGTTGTCATATGCTAAACTAGGTTCTATTTTTACTACTATATCAAATCTAATGTCCGTTATATAAAACGGGATTTTACAGGGACCTGCTGTCCTTACTTCTCTGTCTTTTTCCTGTCGTCTTCCACACAATACTCTTGAGTCATGTTTTACTTCTGCTTCAAAAAGAGTGTTAGAGTCGAGGACGGCCTCAGTATCAACTATCCCAGCTTTCCATATCCATTTCAATTCTGCTTGTCTAATCGTGCGTATTTTATGGTTAAATATTGGACTGTTTGAACTTTTGCTAAAACTAGCATGTTCTATTTTGGCTGGCAGAGATAGTGGCATGTGCTTGTCTGGATTGTCATTGCGTGTGTTGTGCTTATCTAATTGTTTGGAGATGGATCCCCCCTGTGATGCTGTCATCACACGTCGTCTGGCCAGGCGCTTCTTGGTCTTTGGTCTTCTGTAGTCAGGTCTCGGGATGGGGATTTCTTGTCGTTTAGTCGGGATTGGCTGGTTCCGCGGTGTCTGTTGCACACTGCGACAGTCCATCTCTGTCTCCGCTGTCACCAGGTTCAGCACTTCTGCCAAAATCCATAGTTGAACAAGTGTCAGTAACATCCTCATCGTCACCACCTGTTTGTTCACACACTTCACTTCTATCTTTCTTCACTTCGTCTTTTGTATGAAGTTTAGTGCAGTGACTGAGGTGGTACCAAACGTTACTCCCCTCTATTTGTATTGCGGTTGGAGTCGCTCGCGTGACCTCATGTGGACCGTCCCATCTCACGTCACTCCACTTGCGCCGGAACCGCTTAACAAAAACCTGGTCCCCTGGCTCCACTGGTTTTTTCACCACAGTCTCTGGAGTGGATTGTCTGGCCTTTTCCTGCAAATAGATAGCTCTATGGATGGCAGTTAGTTGTTCAACATAACGTTTCATCTCTGTTTGCATTTGTTCAAGAGCAGAGCCCTCAAACGGCAGCCTCCATTGAGGCACAGGCATTGGTCTGCCAGTAAGCATTTCATGCAGGGTTAAATGTGTACTTCTATGAACTTGCATGCGGTAGCTCATAAGTGCTAGTGGCAAAGCATCAACCCAGTTAAGCTTAGTGGAAGCACATATCTTCGTTAATTTAGCTTTCAGCGTTCCGTTAATTCGTTCCACGATGCCTTGGCTTTGAGGGTGGTAAACCGCACCCAGTCGCTGCTTCATCTGCAACTTTTTCAACACACCTTTTAATGTTTTCTGTACAAAAGCCGGGCCGTTATCAGAACTTATTTCAGAGGGTATCCCAAACCTTGGAATCACCTCATTTGCCAAAAACTTGATTGCTGTTTCTGCTCCCATTGTTTTTGATGGAACAGCCTCAACCCAACGGCTGAATTGATCAATAACAACAAGCATGTATCTTTTACCATTGACAGATTTTATCATGTCAACATAGTCCATCACCAGGTGTTTAAAGGGTCCTTCTGGAACTGGTATGTGACCTGTTGGTGACTTAATGCCTTTTCGAACATTATATTGTGCACATATTTCACATTGGCTCAAAGTTTCGTCAACCAATGCTCGCATATATGGAGACCAATAACCTAGTTCGTTCAACTTGTTCAACACTTTTCCTCTGTGGCAATGATCTAGTCCATGTGCTTCTGAAATTAACACTGTCAAAAGTGCCACTGGTGCCACCAAGTGGCCAGCCTGTGACCTCCACAAACCTTTATCACTTTCTGTACAGCCTCTTTTTGCCCAAAGAGCCCGTTCAGCTGGACTTGCTTCCTGTTGCCTCAGAATTAAATCTTCAGGTGTCACAAGAGGTTCTAAAAATGTGACTGTTGCTATAACAGCGGTCTGGCACCTGGATGCCTTCTTAGTGGCTTCGTCTGCTGCATTGTTTCCCTTCACTGTCAACTCACTGCCTCTCATGTGCGCCTTACATTTTACTATTGCCAGTTTAGAAGGAAGCATCATTGCAGCGATCAGTTCTGTCAGTTGTGTTTTATGGTGTACTGGAGTACCGTCTGCTCTCCTGAAGCCTCTCTGCTTCCACACAGCCGCAAACAGATAACAGACACCATGTGCATAAGCTGAATCTGTATAAATGTTTGCTACTTTTCCTTTTGCTAACTTACATGCTTCTGTCAGAGCTTTAAGCTCTGCCAACTGAGCTGAGCAAGGTTGCTCGCACATTTCAGCTTTAACTGTCACAAAATCATTACCTTTCTGTTCGACCACTGCAAATCCTGCATGGTTACCCAAATGATCCCTGAAACAGGAACCATCAACAAAGTATGTAACTTCAGCATTCATTAGCGGGCTGACTCCAAGTCTGGTCTTAGTCTGGTATACTTCATTGTTTCTGCTACACACTCATGAGGTTCTCCCTCAAATGGGAGAGGGATAGTGTTGGCAGGGTTTGTAGTGTGACATCTTTGGATGGTTATGTCTGGATATGTCAGAAGTGGCATATACTGTAAGCATCTTGCCTGTGTTATTACAAATTTACCATGGTTTATCAATTCAGCGATCTTGTGGTGTATCAAGATCGTCACTGGATAACCCATAGTGATGGTGGCAGCTTTCTCATAAGCATGATAGACTGCTGCTAGTCCCTGATAAAATGGTGGCCATCCTTGTGCCATGTTGTCCAGTTTAGTACTATAGTAGGCGATTGCCTGTTTTCGACGACCCTCACAGCTTTCCTGCATTAGTACTGCTGAAACATACATGTCTTGTCTGTTAGTCACATATAGGTAAAATGGTTTTTCATAGTCTGGCATTGCCAGTGTTGGTGCTGTCTGCATGTCTTGCTTTAGTGTTTCAAAAGCTATTTTTGCTTCTGGTGTCCATTTCAGTAAAGATTTTAGTGACTGGTTATCTGACTCCTTCATGAGTTCTCTAAGTGGCGCTGTTTTTTCTGCATAGCCATCTATCCAGTCTGCATTGAAACCTGTCATTCCCAGGAACGTCATCATCTCACCGACTGTTCTTGGGCATGGGGCTTTACTCACACCTTCCAGCTGAGAAGGCGAGATAGCAATACTGCCTTGCGAAATCTGTCTACCTAAGTATTCAACTTGCGGTTGACAGTATTGTAGTTTTGTTTGTGAAACCTTGTGTCCTCCTTCAGCCAATCGCTGAAGTACTTTTATGGAGTCTTGGTGACAGTCCTCCAATGTTGGTGCACAAATTAATAAGTCGTCTACATACTGTAGAAGGGTGCTCTTTATTTCAAGTGCTTCTAAGTCTTGTTTCAGGATTTGGTTAAACACATGTGGACTATGTTTAAACCTTGAGGCAAGCGTGTGTAACTGTATTGTTTTCCTCTGTAGGTAAATGCGAACAAAAACCTTGATTTCTTAGCTAATGGGATGCTAAAGAAAGCTGAGCACAGGTCAATTGCAGTGAAAAATTTTGTTCCTGATGGCACCGCGCTTAACAACGTGTGCGGGTTTGGGACATCTGCAGGTGTATCTGTCACTATTTGGTTAATGGAGCGCAGGTCATGAACAAGACGATACTTTGATTTATCTGCTTTTAGGACTGGAAAGATTGGAGTATTACACTGACTTGTTTCTATCAGCACTCCAGCTTTTAACAGCCCTTCAATGGTTTTGCTGATGCCTTCCTCCGCCTCTGTCTTTAATGGGTACTGTGGACGGAATGGAAGAGTCACATTAGGTTTTAGTTCAACTTCGACTGGAGTGGCAGATTTTACAAGTCCCACATCCGTGTCATGCTTGGACCACAGATGATCTGGTATTTTTGTTAACATTTCATTTAACATTGAGTCTTCCACTAAAGGCTTGTCTTTTGTTTTTGATTGGTGGTTCTGTTCCGACAGGCACTGTTATTAACTGTGGGTTCGCTGTCATTGTTTTGTCGCAAAGGATCTTTATCATTGAGGCATCATGCGTTTGAAATATTAGTGGTTTATCTGTTTCTTCCCATTTTACCTCGGATGCGTTTTTCATCATAGGTCCCAGATCTTTTGCAGGACCATTTTTATTCACAAACAGTGTGATGTGTGGTACAGAATCTGGTACCTGGTACCATTCTGAAATGAAGTCATTTGGTGCAACATTTAAAGGAATAGTACACCCAAAACATGATTAGCCTTCATTTTCTACTCACCCCCATGCTGAACAACACTCTGGAGTACTTTTTTGATATCTCAAATGCATCTGGAGATCTGGGAGGCTTCTTGCTGTCTGCTGACATTCAAATAATGGAGGTCTATGGCGCCCGAGGCAGAAAGGTCCATAAAAGTCCACAAAAAACGTGTCATTATTCCTCCATACTGC
The DNA here is from genome assembly GCA_030533445.1 of Cyprinodon diabolis. NCBI lineage: Eukaryota > Metazoa > Chordata > Actinopteri > Cyprinodontiformes > Cyprinodontidae > Cyprinodon > Cyprinodon diabolis. The sequence goes on from CM060085.1 coordinate 35,500,257, forward strand.
TCGTCCAATGTATTCCAAGTGTCCTGAGTGGGTAGCGTCCATAATTTACTTGAAACAAAGTCATTTAGAATGTTTTTAGAGCCTAAACAGTAGTGTATAGGATTTCCTAAAAGCGCGCGCCTGCGAGTTCACGAGCCTACGGAAACTGCGGCAGACCAAACCAGATGAAAGTGCGCATTCAGCGTCTGCTCTTGATAATATAAGCGTATTAGAAGAAATGTGCTGTTTACCTGTGCAAAGAAAGAAACAACGAAAGAAAAATGTCTGAGGACTTCAGTGTTGAGGAAGAGCATGAGTTCTTTGCAGAGCTGAATGCGCACTTTCATCTGGTTTGGTCTGCCGCGCACACGCTTTTTTTGGAAATCCTATACACTACTGTTTATTCTCTAAAAACATTCTAAATGACTTCGTTTAGAGTAAATTATGGACGCTACCCACTCAGGACACTTGGAATACATTGGACGAGCAGTATGGAGGAATATTGACAAGTTTTTTGTGGACTTTTATGGACCTTTCTGCCTCGGGCACCATAGACCTCCATTATTTGAATGTCAGCAGACAGCAAGAAGCCTCCCAGATCTCCAGATGCATTTGAGATATCAAAAAAGTACTCCAGAGTGTTGTTCAGCATGGGGGTGAGTAGAAAATGAAGGCTAATCATGTTTTGGGTGTACTATTCCTTTAACGCCGCACCTTTTTTGCCAATAACAATGTATTGTGTCACAAGGTCCACCATTTTGCCTTGTGTGTCTTTGTCCCATTGTTCTTCAAACTGTGTACTTTTAGAAATATCATAGAACATTGTACAATGATACTCCAATGCAGGTGTTTTTGCTACTGGAATTTGTGCTTGAATGTATGTTCCCCATGTGGAGATCACATACCCAACGGCTCCGCCAATGTCCCCAAGCCAATATACTTTAGCTTCAGGTGCTTGCATGTACATTTGGAGGTTCAGTCCGGTTCTATCAATATAAACACCTTGAGGGGAACACCAAATTCTTATTTTTAGTTTACATAATGCATCTCTTCCCAGCAGGTTAACTGGTGTATTTTCTGAAACTAAGATCGGTATTTTGATTTTATTTTCGTTGGCTGCTAGCCGGACAGGAGCTGTCATTTGTAGAAGTTGTATTTTTCCCGAGAACCCTACTGTTGAAACAAATTTATTAGACATGGGGAGATGAGTAGCATAATATGGATTTACACAAGTATACGATGCTCCTGTATCGACCAGCATCGGCGTTTGTTTGTTTTCAATTTGCATTATTGGTTCATTTTCGCTGCCCGTGCTTACAACTGGGCATTCAGTTTCCCCAAGTCTTGGGTTCTCTGGGCACCCCTAAAATCCCCAATTTGGTATGTTCGATGGACCTCTGCTGGAGCCCCGCCGGAACCCACCGCGTGATCGTCTTGGATAAGAATCATCTCTCCTTGGGCATTGATCAGCGATGTGTCCAGGTTCATTACATGTCCAGCACCGTCCAGGCGGTCTGGCATCATAGTTCCGACCCCTGTTTGACCAACCATGTCCTCTCTGCTGACGACCTCTGTTCCCATAGGGACGTGAGTTCCATGTTTGAGGGTAAACGTTCACTATTGGCTGTGGGGGCTGAGCAGGTGCTTGGGGTTTTATTGGATTAGTGTCTGACTGGGGACGGCTACCTGGCGGTGCGGTCACTTCCCCCGTTGACATCATTGCTGCCTGAGTTTTGGCTTTGGCTTTTTCTTGGAGCTCTCCCAATTGTAATTGTGCCAGCTTCCTCTGGACCGCCTTTTCCTGGTCCTTAGCCTTCTGCTCATCTTTTCTGTATTTTTCCACAGTATGCACTACATGATCTCGGAACTCTCTGTGTGGCATTGATGTTAGTCCCACTACATCCTCGAGTCTGCTACGCACTGGTGGTGGCATAACTTCAACAATGGCATTGCGAAACAGGGTGGTTAGCACTGGACTGTTCTCAATTTCTTCCTCAGTCTCTTGTTTCCACCTCTTTAATTGCCTTGCAACATATGTAGCAGGGTTCTCTGCTTCATCAAGCGTCTCTCCTTTGAGAGCCCTTGGGTCAACTTTAGTTGGGTATTCTGCTCTTAAAGCTTTCCATAGAGCAGTTCGAAAAGCGTTAAATTCAATGCTATCGGCTCTGTGACTCAGCATCCAAGCGTAGCTGTGTTTCAAAATGTTTTCCATAGCTGGTACGCCAAGGCTGTGAGCCCAAACGGCTTTAATGTCTCCAAGTGCAAGTAATTTTCCTGTTGTTTCTTCCTCAAATGCTTTTATCCATTTACTTGCACCTTCATTAATGTCAGGCAATCTGCTGACGAGCCCGACGAGGTCACCAGAAGCCCATGGAACATAGTGGGCAACTTGGCCTTTAATTAAAATTGGTGCCATCATACCTGCTTGAAATCTATCAGGTCGTTTAATGTGAGGCCTCAGTCTCATTTCCACACCTCCTGCGTCTCCCATAGGCACGGCCCATCGTCTTATTGGCCTTGAAGGATCCGCTGCAGCTGTGGCCCCCCCATGGGTGGAGTTAATTGGTTCTGCTGCCTGCATATTAGTGGTTTGTTTTTCAATCTCTTTTTCCATTTCCTCAATTAGTGAATAGTCCTCTCTTTCATCACCTTGTTCAAAATCATGAAAGTCTATCCAATATGTATCTCCTTTTGTTTTCCCATCATGTTCTGCATAACAGTTTATGATTTTGGTAGCTCCTTCTGGTCTTGCACTACCCCTGTGCACGGTTTGGGAAACTTTTTGACCTGTAGGCTTATCATTTCTGCTGGTACTGCAGAATTTTGGTTGCATATCTGCTAATGTAATTGGAGATACTCTACTCCTTTGGCCTGCTGCATGTTGAGCAGCATCCGTCATGATCTGGCTTCCTCCTCTGGAGTTATCTTGAGCAAAATTAGACTGTGGCTGACACCCTCCTGTGTCATGGCAAGAGTGATTTTGAGCATTAGTGTGCTCTTTAACGTCGCACACTCCAGTAGCAAGTGGTAAGTTTTGAAAAGAATCACCTTGTTCAGCAGCTGCATCTCTTTGGCTGCAATCATCATTTCTGTATCCAAAGTCACCTACTATATTTAGCGTCCCAGTCAACGATGGATATATGCCAGAATATTTTAGCTCGTCGCCTTTTTCCTCTGATTGCTTTTTTATTTCCATTAGTTGTTTCTTTAAGGTACTCCTATATTGTTTTCCCTCATCTCTGAAGAAATCTAAAATCTTTAGCTCAAGCTCTCGTTTTTCTCGTCTTTTCTTCGATTTATCTTTTGCCTTGTAGTCCGAGATCCTTATTTCCATTTCATCACACAGATGTGGATCAAAGCTACCGTTTTCTGGCCAGGGTTGTGAGAGATGTTTGGTACGATTGTGCCATTTCTGAGAAACTTTTGGAATTTGTGCGACATATTCTGGATGCTTCAATCCAATAATCACTGTCGGCAGTTTAGACATTTTGTTTTATTTTATTTATTTATTTATCGTTCTGTTTTACTTCAAAAGGGTTTAAAGGATCTAAAGTTGTAAGTGTTTAGTTATATCAATAGCCTTTTATTGTATAAATGCTAAGTTAGACTGTCATGCAGTACTTTAATGTTGCTACACGAGCCCTTTAATGTTTTAACTTAAACCTGTATTATAGATAAGGTCTTAGGAATGTGTAGTTATATACTAATTTTTGAAATTCACACTTAAAATAGGAATCACAGAAAATGAAACAATCACCCAGACACAGAGCCAGCAATGAAAGCTTGCAATTGAAATCAGAAAAAACAATAAATCTTTGTCTGCAATTTAAGTTCACACCATGGAGCGCTATGTTCAAAAGTTATTTACCATACACAATATCTTCATAAGGTTAAAAAAAGGAAAAGCGAACCAAGCTTCTGTATTTGAGAAAGGAGGGGTTGTGAGTCGGAGCACAAGTGGGAGGGGGAGAGAGATGGTAACCTGAAACTTAGAGGTGGGAGTTGGGTAAAAGAGGAGTGGTGAGGGAGGGGAGGAGATACAGAGACAGAAAGGGTTAGAGATAGGGAGGAGAAAGGGTGGGTAGAGCGAGAGAGAGAGAGAGAGAGAGAGAGAGAGAGAAAGTGGGAGGAGAAAGGGAGGAGAAAAGGTGGGTAGAGCGAGAGAGAGAGAGAGTGGGGGGAGAAAGGGAGGAGAAAGGAGTGGGTAACTGGTAAAAAAGAAGAAAAACTTATGATTCTTTGCCGTAACTTAAAACAACCAACTTTGTTATATCCGCACCGTATGTGACACTTCGCTTTATAATATTTGACAACTTTTCAACCCAAAATGTTTAAACATATGACACAGTTAAGCCTTTGGTTGGAACGAGCAAACGGACACCTCCTTTTTCACAGCAGTCAGACACATGCAGATTTAGAAAATGTGACGCAGCAAGCAATAAAAAGGTGAAGCAGACGTCTTTTGCAAATTTAATAGTGATCACTTTCTTTCTTAGTTTAATCTTAAATGTTTTTTTGTGTTTTTTTTAGATTTATTTATCCAATTATTTTCTCTGTAAACTTTATTTCTTTATATTTTAGACTCTTGAATACCAACCTTCATGTCCTCGGGACACTGTTTTTCAGCCGGATTAAATTACAGTGAGTGATTAATCAGATCCGATTACAGATCTGATGGAAGTTTTAAATTTGAACAGATGTTTTAGTGCGCACTTAGATTTCCTATCACCAAACACTCTTGCAAACAGCACCAGTCCATATAGAGTCACACGTTCACCTCAGAGCTCTTAGACATTCATACCATTAATTCCCATGGCAATTAATAGGTTGTGCACATAATTCTTTAACTTCATAGACCCAAGCAGCCAATTTAAACTAATTTGCATGCACTTTTCAACTCTTTTTATCAACTTTTCGGTCTGACAACATCAACACAGAGCCAAGCTGCCCTGCTATTTCTTTCTCCGGAGATAAGCAACTTCAACAACTGAGATCTCAATATAGTCCTCTAGACTCAGGCCTTTTTTCAACAACAGTCGAACTGCAACTCGGCGACATGTTCTAGGAAATTGAATTCCTCACTAGAATGAGATATACATAATAGTTGCACCATTCATAATGATACATCACTTATAATCCGTGACCGCCAGTTTCCACCAATTTCTATAAAGTTATGGTGCAATCTCGCTTCAGCAGATTACTATTAATCATCAAACAATCCGAGCCAGTTCTTGACAGCTACTATTTATCTCAAGATGCCAATTTATGCTGCAGCAAACATCCAGTGACAAACAGATAATCGTCTGATACAGTTTAAATGTGTGGACAGTTTCCAAACAGCTTAAGCGATCTGCTTTATATCAGTCATTAAAATAGGAGCAAGGGATTTAACTCACCGTCTCCTGATGATTTTCTTCAGTGATCCTGAAGTTGGAGGGGGCCCCACAGCTCACTCCCGCTGGCTGGAAGCTTCCGCACGGTAATGGTCCCGGTTCTTTCTCAGCCAGGTCAATGCATCAAATGTGGTGGCTTTCAATGGTAGAATCTCAAAAATCAGGACACCTTCAGTCGATCATCTGATTCCCCCAGGACGGGAGAAGAAGCATTTATTTTATAGATCAAATTGACAAGCTGTCCTCAGTACACGTAAAACAGTGCTGAAACATCCGAACAGAAGATATCTGTCTTTTCTCTCTTGCAAGTTCTCGACTCACATACCAATCCACAGAGCATTTATAGTCTCATCTTTGCACTATGTGTATGCACATGCACAACGGAATATTGTCGACATCTTACTGGAATTCACGTGTGCTGATTTGCGTCAAAGTCACTGCGACCCTCAAGGAATGTTTATACATGATGTTCTCTCTTTTTGCCAAACCCCCTCATGCAGCCTTGGAGACCATGGTGTTACTGAGACTCAAAACTGACCTTTAAAGTTTTGTTGCTGAGACAGTGTACAGCCATGCAACAAGTCTATATAAGGCAAATAGCCTGCTTCAACAGTACGTGCCTAATATAGGTATCCAAATTGCACTCCTGTCGTTTTAAGGTAAAGTTAAACTGGCATCCTGTGACAATGGTAGCTGCAGACACAACATACCAATGTTAAAGAATACTACCAAAACACAAAGGAAAAACACAGTTAGAGCTTTAAAATCTACTGAAAAGCACAAACACAATCCCTTAGGACTTTGCGGAAAAGGTTCACAAAGGACGACTGCCATGAAGGGGCTTTTTTTTCCTGTGGCTGTCTCTGCCAGTAGTTTGACAAAATTCTCTCCTTCGAGCCAGATTTGAACCAGCCCCCCAAGGATATCTTCTAATGCTCTCTACAGTCCTCCGCTCTGCCAACTGAGCTATCGAAGGCTGAGGGACAGCATCCCCTCAGCCGTGAGACCCATCTACACTCCAGGCGTAGACCAAACCTATTCTGGATGCATGTTCCGGAATATCTTCCCAAATTACGCCCCTAAGTAGACAGACCTGAGGTGGCCAACTACAGACTTTGGCGCAGTTGTCCTTTAATGTTTTACCCTTCATTCATATTAACTACTTTCTCTGTGCGTCCTCTGTTCCATCTCAAACCGGAACCTTTCTAGGCAGTCTGCTTGTCCCTACAATGTCTGTTGCACTATAAAATCACAGAGTCCCCCCTCTTAGTCTGTCAAATAGACAGATCGAGTGTATCTGTGAACAAGCGAAATGCAAAATTTTCTGGAATGCAGATCAGCCAGAAAGGAGGGGAAACACAAAAGGATTAATATGGATCTGTTAAATTTAACAACAGCAGGCATAGACAGATGCAGGACGCATTGACTGAGAACTCCGGTAGGGTAACCATTTGCGAGGGATCTATAAAACGACAAATACAATAAACTGTAAAAATGACTAAATCAAACGTTAAAATGTAACTAATGGTTGAAGCTCTCTGTCACAAAACCAAAATAAAATTATGAAATTGATGACATTTGCATGTGCCACAGAAAGTAGATGTCAGAAAACTATGTATTGTTACCGGATATTCATTATTTAGGCAAAGTCTATATGTCCTGTAATACAAAGGCTTATGACAACTGTATTGCTCGTACAGGGAGATAAGAAGGTTAGGAGGTCCGTTCACCGACTCATCCAAGTTCACACCTTAATGCCAGATCTAACTGTACATCGCATATCATGGCAACCTCTGACGCACATCTGCTTGGTCTCAATTTTCTCTCATTCAGAAGTAGCCATAGCTGTATTATGTAGTGTTCTGCAGCAATGATGTGAAACTTTGAGTTATATGAGGTGTGTTGAATGGAAGAAAGTTCAAGGGTACACCCTGCCTTATCCAAACACTTCAAAAGAAACCTCTCTTCCTGTACGCTCAGTAATACTTGCGCTGGAATTGGTTTGAGCATGTCCTTTTCATCAGTTTTGCCGCGACCCGGATTCGAACCGGGGTTGCTGCGGCCACAACGCAGAGTACTGACCACTATACGATCACGGCTGCCCTCCTCCATGTCTTTAAATGCACTCTCTGTTTTCTGCCCTACCTCACTCAGAGACATTGATATCGCTGCAAAATGTTTAGAAATACGCAAAGGTACGTGCCTAATATAGGTATCCAAATTGCACTCCTGTCGTTTTAAGGTAAAGTTAAACTGGCATCCTGTGACAATGGTAGCTGCAGACACAACATACCAATGTTAAAGAATACTACCAAAACTCAAAGGAAAAACACAGTTAGAGCTTTAAAATCTACTGAAAAGCACAAACACAATCCCTTAGGACTTTGCGGAAAAGGTTCACAAAGGACGACTGCCATGAAGTGGCTTTTTTTTCCTATTGCTATCTCTGCCAGTAGTTTGACAAAATTCTCTCCTTCGAGCCGGATTTGAACCAGCGACCAAAGGATATCTTCTAATACTCTCTACAGCCCTCCGCTATACCAACTGAGCTATCGAAGGCTGAGGGACAGCATTCCCTCAGCCGTGAGACCCATCTACACACCAGGCTTAGACCAAACCTATTCTGGATGCATGTTCCGGAATATCTTCCCAAATTACGCCCCTAAGTAGACAGACCTGAGGTGGCCAACTACAGACTTTGGCGGAGTTGTCCTTTAATGTTTTACCCTTCATTCACATTAACTACTTTTTCTGTGCGTGCTCTGTTCCATCTCAAACCGGAACCTTTCTAGGCAGTCTGCTTGTCCCTACAATGTCTGTTGCACTATAAAATCACAGAGTCCCCCTCTTAGTCTGTCAAATAGACAGATCGAGTGTATCTGTGAACAAGCGAAATGCATAATTTTCTGGAATGCAGATCAGCCAGAAAGGAGGGGAAACACAAAAGGATTAATATGGATCTGTTAAATTTAACAACAGCAGGCATAGACAGATGCAGGACGCATTGACTAGGAACTCCGGTAGGGTAACCATTTGCGAGGGATCTATAAAACGACAAATACAATAAACTGTAAAAATGACTAAATCAAAAGTTAAAATGTAACTAATGGTTGAAGCTCTCTGTCACAAAACCAAAATAAAATTATGAAATTGATGACATTTGCATGTGCCACAGAAAGTAGATGTCAGAAAACTATGTATTGTTACCGGATATTCATTATTTAGGCAAAGTCTATATGTCCTGTAATACAAAGGCTTATGAAAACTGTATTGCTCGTACAGGGAGATAAGAAGGTTAGGAGGTCCGTTCACACCTTACTGCCAGATCTAACTGTACATCGCATATCATGGCAACTTCTGACGCACGTCTGCTTGGTCTCAATTTTCTCTCATTCAGAAGTAGCCATAGCTGTATTATGTAGTGTTCTGCAGCAATGATGTGAAACTTTGAGTTATATAAGGTGTGTTGAATGGAAGAAAGTTCAAGGGTACACCCTGCCTTATCCAAACACTTCAAAAGAAACCTCTCTTCCTGTTCGCTCAGTGATACTTGCGCTGGAATTGGTTTGAGCATGTCCTTTTCATCAGTATTGCCGTGAGCCGGATTTTAACCCGGGTTGCTGCGGCCACAACGCAGAGTACTGACCACTATACGACCATGGCTGCCCTCCTCCATGTCTATAAATGCACTCTCTGTTTTCTGCCCTACCTCACTCAGAGACATTGATATCGCTGCAAAATGTTTAGAAATACACAAAGGTACGTGCCTACTATAGGTATCCAAATTGCACTCCTGTCGTTTTAAGGTAAAGTTAAACTGGCATCCTGTGACAATGGTAGCTGCAGACACAACATACCAATGTTAAAGAATACTACCAAAACTCAAAGGAAAAACACAGTTAGAGCTTTAAAATCTACTGAAAAGCACAAACACAATCCCTTAGGACTTTGCGGAAAAGGTTCACAAAGGACGACTGCCATGAAGTGGCTTTTTTTTCCTATCGCTATCTCTGCCAGTAGTTTGACAAAATTCTCTCCTTCGAGCCAGATTTGAACCAGCGACCAAAGGATATCTTCTAATACTCTCTACAGCCCTCCGCTCTACCAACTGAGCTATCGAAGGCTGAGGGACAGCATTCCCTCAGCCGTGAGACCCATCTACACACCAGGCGTAGACCAAACCTATTCTGGATGCATGTTCCGGAATATCTTCCCAAATTAAGCCCCTAAGTAGACAGACCTGAGGTGGCCAACTACAGACTTTGGCACAGTTGTCCTTTAATGTTTTACCCTTCATTCACATTAACTACTTTCTCTGTGCGTCCTCTGTTCCATCTCAAACCGGAACCTTTCTAGGCAGTCTGCTTGTCCCTACAATGTCTGTTGCACTATAAAATCACAGAGTCCCCCCTCTTAGTCTGTCAAATAGACAGATCGAGTGTATCTGTGAACAAGCGAAATGCATAATTTTCTGGAATGCAGATCAGCCAGAAAGGAGGGGAAACACAAAAGGATTAATATGGATCTGTTAAATTTAACAACAGCAGGCATAGACAGATGCAGGACGCATTGACTGAGAACTCCGGTAGGGTAACCATTTGCGAGGGATCTATAAAACGACAAATACAATAAACTGTAAAAATGACTAAATCAAAAGTTAAAATGTAACTAATGGTTGAAGCTCTCTGTCACAAAACCAAAATAAAATTATGAAATTGATGACATTTGCATCTGCCACAGAAAGTAGATGTCAGAAAACTACAGGTGCTGGTCATAAAATTAGAATATCATGAAAAAGTAGATTGATTTCAGTAATTCCATTTAAAAAGTGAAACTTGTATATTATATTCATACATTACATACAAACTCATATATTTCAGATGTTTATTTTGTTTAATTTTGATGATTACAAATGACAACAAATGAAAATCTCAAATTCATCATATCAGAAAATTAGAATATTACTGAAGACCAATAAAAACAAAGGATTTATAGAAATGTTGGCCAACTGAAAAGTATGAACATGAAAAGTATGAGCATGTACAGCACTCAGTATTTAGTTGGGCCTCCTTTGGCCTGTATTACTGCAGCAATGCGGCGTGGCATGGAGTCGATCAGTCTGTGGCACTGCTCAGGTGTTATGATAGCCCAGGTTGCTCTAATAGTGGCTTTTAGCTCTTCTGAATTGTTGGGTCTGGTGTATTGCATCTTCTTCTTCACAATACCCCATAGATTTTCTATGGGGTTAAGGTCAGGAGAGTTTGCTGGCCAATTAAGAACAGGGATACCATGGTCCTTCAACCAGGTACTGGTAGCTTTGGCACTGTGTGCAGGTGCCAAGTCCTGTTGGAAAATGAAATCTGCATCTCCAAAAAGTTGGTCAGCTGCAGGAAGCATGAAGTGCTCTAAAACTTCCTGGTATGTGGCTGCGTTGACCCTGGACCTCAGAAAACACAATGGACCAACACCAGCAGATGACATGGCACCCCAAACCATCACTGACTGTGGAAACTTTACACTGGACTTCAAGCAACGTGGATGAAGTGCCTCTCTTCTTTTCCTCCAGACTCTGGGACCTTGATTTCCAAAGGAAATTCAAAATTTACTTTCATCAGAGAACATGACTTTGGACCACTCACCAGCAGCCCAGGCAAGACGCTTCTGACGCTGTCTGTGGTTCAAGAGTGGCTTGACACAAGGAATGCGACAGCAGAAACCCATGTCTTTCATACGTCTGTGTGTGGTGGTTCTTGAAGCACTCACTCCAGCTGCAGTCCACTCTTTGTGAATCTCCCCCACATTTTTGAATGGGTTTTGTTTCACAATCCTCTCCAGGGTGCGGTTATCTCTCTTGCTTGTACACTTTTTTCGACCACATCTTTTCCTTCCCTTCGCCTCTCTATTAATGTGCTTGGACACTGAGCTCTGTGAACAGCCAGCCTCTTTAGCGATGACCTTTTGTGTCTTGCCCTCCTTGTGCAAGGTGTCGATGGTCGTCTTTTGGACAACTGTCAAGTCAGCAGTCTTCCCCATGATTGTGTAGCCTATAGAACTAGACTGAAAGACCATTTAAAGGCTTTTGCAGGTGGTTTGAGTTAATTAGCTGATTAGAGTGTGGCACCAGGGGTCATCAATTTTGAACCTTTTCACAATATTCTAATTTTCTGATATGATGAATTTGAGATTTTCATTTGTTGTCATTTGTAATCATCAAAATTAAACAAAATAAACATCTGAAATATATGAGTTTGTATGTAATGTATGAATATAATATACAAGTTTCACTTTTTAAATGGAATTACTGAAATCAATCTACTTTTTCATGATATTCTAATTTTATGACCAGCACCTGTATGTATTGTTACCGGATATTCATTATTTAGGCAAAGTCTATATGTCCTGTAATACAAAGGCTTATGACAACTGTATTGCTCGTACAGGGAGATAAGAAGGTTAGGAGGTCCGTTCACCGACTCATCCAAGTTCACACCTTACTGCCAGATCTAACTGTACATCGCATATCATGGCAACCTCTGACGCACGTCTGCTTGGTCTCAATTTTCTCTCATTCAGAAGTAGCCATAGCTGTATTATGTAGTGTTCTGCAGCAATGATGTGAAACTTTGAGTTATATAAGGTGTGTGAATGGAAGAAAGTTCAAGGGTACACCCTGCCTTATCCAAACACTTCTTAAGAAACCTCTCTTCCTGTTCGCTCAGTAATACTTGCGCTGGAATTGGTTTGAGCATGTCCTTTTCATCAGTATTGCCGTGACCCGGATTCGAACCCGGGTTGCTGCAGCCACAACGCAGAGTACTGACCACTATACGACCACGGCTGCCCTCCTCCATGTCTTTAAATGCACTCTCTGTTTTCTGCCCTACCTCACTCAGAGACATTGATATCGCTGCAAAATGTTTAGAAATAAACAAAGGTACGTGCCTAATATAGGTATCCAAATTGCAATCCTGTCGTTTTAAGGTAAAGTTAAACTGGCATCCTGTGACAATGGTAGCTGCAGACACAACATACCAATGTTAAAGAATACTACCAAAACTCAAAGGAAAAACACAGTTAGAGCTTTAAAATCTACTGAAAAGCACAAGCACAAATCCTTAGGACTTTGCGGAAAAGGTTCACAAAGGACGACTGCCATGAAGTGGCTTTTTTTCCTATCGCTATCTCTGCCAGTAGTTTGACAAAATTCTCTCCTTCGAGCCGGATTTGAACCAGCGACCTAAGGATATCTTCTAATGCTCTCTACAGTCCTCCGCTCTACCAACTGAGCTATCGAAGGCTGAGGGACAGCATCACCTCAGCCGGGAGACCCATCTACACACCAGGCGTAGACCAAACCTATTCTGGATGCATGTTCCGGAATATCTTCCCAAATTACGCCCCTAAGTAGACAGACCTGAGGTGGCCAACTACAGACATTGGCACAGTTGTCCTTTAATGTTTTACCCTTCATTCACATTAACTACTTTATCTGTGTAACTCACCAGTTAGGGTTAAAGTACTATTTTTGTTGTTTTCTTCATACTTTTATTGATACAGGGTTTTATTTTGAAAAGCGGAAGTTTATTTTGATAATACCGGAAGTGCGATGCTTAGAAAAGCGCATCTAGCTTAACGTCGTTAATTGACTCACGGAGCCCTGCTCTTTCACTCACGTGTGATTAAAAAAAAAGAGGAAAAGGTATGGCGTTACATTTATGTCATAACCAACGCGAGCAAAATAAACATACTCGCATGTATGTTAGACTACTTCTGCGCACGGTTTATCTACCGCCGCGCAAGAAACTGCTGCTTCAAGAGGAGAAAATCTCTCTCCGCGCGTGCCAGCTCCTCTACGCGCGCTCGGAAGCTCTTTGCGCACGCCAGCCACTCCCACGTGCGCGCGGGATCTCCCTGGCCGCACAATTTTTCTATCCAGCAGTCACGCTCGAAGATGGCTGCCCTCTTGAAAGCATCTCTGCGCTCGGACAGATTTTCTCCTCGCACGGAGGAAAAGTGGTTTTGACAGGTAGGGCGTAGACAACTGTAAGCCTCCTCCTGATTGGGCCTTGCAGACACAATCTCACGTCAATTAAGACAGATTCGGACTTCCGGGATCAATAACTCTCACACGAAACGTTGTTGAAACACAAATGACACATCTTTCATGTCCTGATAGCACAGACTATGAACTACAAGAATCAAAAAGCGTTATTTTCGAGAAAAACGAGCCGTTCTCCGAGCTGGATGTATTACATTGATCTCTATGCACAGGCAACGGCCAGGCGAGTGGTTAGGGACCGTCTGCAAATGGTAAAACAACAGAAAAACTTTGCAAATAAAGATCAATAACTCCACTGCCATTAAGTGCAGAGACTCCAAAATCACCACACACACCAAGGGGCTCCTGGTGATCGCACTACAACAGCTGTTTTTGAAAAAATACACTTTTTAAAAAATTTTTTAGAATTTTTTATTGTTATTAACCATTAATATCCTACTATTTTAATCAATAGCTCTGTGATTATACAGTGCAGACTCTCCAAAATCACCACACACACCAAGGGACTCCAGATGAACATACTACAATAGCTGTTTTTGAAAAAGACACCTTTACCTATTTTTTTGAATTTTTTATTGTTATTAACCATTAATATCATCCTATTTTAATCAAATGCTCTGTGATTATACAGTGCAGACTCGAAAATCAACACACACACCAGGTTGATGATTTTGTTGATGGGGTTGCTAGTTCTCTGCGTACTGCCTTAGACAACACAGCTCCTTTGAAAATGAAAACCGAAAAGCTTGCTCCTTGGTGTAAAGCAGAGCTGCGCACTTTGAAGCAAAATGCTAGGAAACTGGAGAAAAAATATCGCTCCACAGGCCTACGGGAATCCTACCTAGTCTGGAAAAATAGTTTACTGCTGTATAAGAGGACCCTTTGTAAAGCAAGGGCAGCATGTTTCTCCTCATTATTAGAGGAAAATAAGAATAATCCTAGATTTCTTTTTAATACAGTTGCCAAACTCACCCAGAGCCATAGCTCTGTTGAACCGTCCATTCTTTATAAATAATATTGATCTTATTAAAAATAAGCTCATAAGCACTCCTTTATCCGCGATTGTATCTGAGGTAGTCATGGAATCTGAACCTGGTTTAGACTGTTTTGATCCAGTTGAACTTTCTGAGTTAGCAAAATTATTGTCTTCATCAAAGCCTTCAACTTGTATGTTAGATCCAGTTCCAACCAGGTTATTTAAGGAGGTATTTCCTTTGATCTCCTCCTCCATTTTAGATGTGATTAATCTATCTCTGTTACAGGGATATGTACCTAAGGCTTTTAAGGTTGCTGTAATTAAACCTCTGCTTAAGAAACCGTCTCTTGACCCAGATGACTTGGTCAATTATAGACCTATATCCAATTTTCCTTTCTTATCTAAAATTCTTGAGAAAGTAGTTGCCAAACAAGTTTGCAATCACTTACACCATAATGAACTTTTTGAAGAGTTTCAGTCTGGCTTTAGAGCTCATCATAGCACTGAAACAGCTCTGGTGAAAGTCACTAATGATATTCTCATGGGCTCAATATTTGCTGGAATTAAAGGAACAGCACCAAACTGGTTTAAATCTTATCTATCTGATCGAATTCAGTTTGTTCATGTCAATGATGGATCTTCAACCTGCTCAAAGGTTACCTGTGGAGTACCACAGGGATCAGTGCTAGGACCAATTCTCTTTACTTTATACATGCTCCCAATTGGTAGAGTTATTAGACAGCATGGGATTAATTTTCACTGTTATGCTGATGATACCCAGCTATATCTGTCTATAAATCCAGATGAAGCTAACCCATTGCATAGATTACAGGCATGTCTTGAAGACATAAAAACCTGGATGACTCTTAACTTTCTCCTTCTGAATGCAGACAAAACAGAAGTTATAGTCTTTGGACCAGAGTCTCTGAAAAAGAAGCTGATTAGCCAGTCACTTCATTTGGATGGGATTAAATTGATTTCAGATAATAAAGTAAAATTCTTGGTGTTATTTTTGATCAGGACCTGTCATTTAAATCCCATATCAAAGAGGTTTGTAGAATTTCCTTCTTTCATCTGAGGAACATTGCAAAAATTAGAAATCTCCTGTCCAGGGGTGATGCTGAGAAACTAGTCCATGCATTTGTTACTTCAAGGCTGGAATATTGTAATTCTTTACTATCAGGAAGTCCACAAACTGTATTTAAAAGTCTTCAGCTGATCCAAAATGCTGCAGCCAGAGTTCTGATGAAAATTAAAAAGAGAGATCACATCTCTCCTATCCTGGCTTCTCTTCATTGGCTTCCTGTTAAATCAAGAATAGAATTTAAAATCCTCCTTCTTACCTATAAAGCCTTAAATGGCCAAGCTCCATCTGATATCAGAGATCTGATTGTTCCTTATGTTCCTAACAGAGCACTTCGCTCTCAATCTGCAGGTTTACTAGTGGTTCCTAGAATTTCTAAAAGTAGAATGGGAGACAGATCTTTTAGTTATCAGGTTCCTCTCCTGTGGAACCAACTTCCAGTTTTAGTCCGTGAGGCAGACACCCTGACTACTCTTGCTGCTGACTGACTAAATCAAAAGTTAAAAATGTAACTAATGGTTGAAGCTGCAAAATGTTTAGAAATACACAAATGTACGTGCCTGATATACAGGACTGTCTCAGAAAATTAGAATATTGTGATAAAGTTTTTTATTTTCTGTAATGCAATTAAAAATCATTAAATGTCATACATTCTGGATTCATTACAAATCAACTGAAATATCGCAAGCCTTTTATTGTTTTAATATCGCTGATTATGGCTTACAGCTTAAGAAACCCAAATATCCTATCTCATAATATTAGAATATTTCCTCAGACCAAGTAAAAAAAATAAATTATAACAGTCCGCCTCCCCCCACCCCCATTAAATCATCCACTGACAGTAAACCAGTTAAATTTTGCATGTTTATTTGAACCACTTTGGCAAAAACAGGTTTACAATTCCACAATGTAAACAAGCAATGTAAACAAGTAATCTTATGCTTAAAGCAAATCAGGTTTCAGCATATATTTTTTTACTTTCCAACTCCTGTTAAAACCTTACAAATAATGCAATATTGCCATAGATGACAGGAAACCAGTGCCTTAGTCTTCTCTTGGACGAGTCCTCAGGGAAAGTTACCGCCAGCAGAGTGACCAGATGGCTGATGCAAACTCTAGAAGGGAGCTCCTGGGAAAATCCATGGAAACCCCGTAGCAGTCGGTTGCCATGACAAATTTGAAATGAGCATGCGCAGATAAGTTGACCTCGCTCGGACTGGGTGTCAACTACAACTTCAAAGTAAACTCAACTTAATTTATAGAATAAGATGAACTTTTCATCAGAAACTTATGAAAGTGAGTTCAACTGGCTCACAACAGACAGTTCAAGTTCCAACTGGCAATTTTATTGTCAGTGAATGCAAAAATCTTAGTAAGGTGAACAATTTTGAGTTGTCGTTTTTACAGTCTATCAGTCTGAAGGCTGTCCAGATTCAGCACAGCAGTCCAGAGTTCCTTTCCTATCCACAGTAGTGTCCTTACTGTTGACCCCATTAAAGATAAAGGAACAGGAGCTAGGAACAGGAGGAAGGAGCTCCAATCTGCTGGATTCAGACTCAGCATTCAGAGGGCCGGATCTATCAAAGATTTGCGTGTATAAAAACGTGAGCTATTTCACTGCGCACGCTAAAAAATGTACAAACTGATCTATCAACAGCGTGCTAAAAGGATTTGGTCTTTAAAACGTGCTAAATAGCGCCTCTTATCCATTTAGTGCTTTTTCTGCAATGAATATGCAATATCGGGCATTAACACGCAAAAGTGCGTCTTGTGGGAGGAGAACATGTAAATATATTAATTTAGCACTCGCAAAGTGATTTATTAAACCTGAAAGCAATTTTGCTAACGGTATCTGACTCTATATTTAACACGTTTCAAAAGAAGGTGCAAATGGTCTGTACGTGTAATTGCGCACACATGGCAGCGGTTATTGTCGCAAGAAGGAGTCATCGAAATGAAGCAAGGAGAACGCATTTTTTCACTCCGTGTGAATATTTTTGCAATGAAGGAGGAAACGATCATCAAAACATATCGTTTATCCAGCATTGACATTTTGGAGCTGTTGGGGGAACTCCAAATGGATTTGGAGCCAGCCACAAGGAGGACCAGATATACCAGATATCACAAAACTCCTTGCAACATTGCACTTTTTTGCATCTGGGTCATTCCAGCGTACGGTTGCAGCGAGAGCTGGGATCTCCCAATCTCGTTTTTTCAGAAGTGCTGTCCGACGAGGTCGGGGTTCTTCCCCTGCGCCTGCGGAGCAACGTGCCAATGCTGCGGGGATGCGTACGCGCAGTAATCTCATCCACAATCACTTCTTGTGAGCCATTTGGTATGTGCATTTTTCTACAGGCCAATGCAAAACACCTGTTTTTTTTTTTTTTTTTACTGCAGTGAAGTAGAAATTCAGCCACATACCACATTAGGGAATAAAGGTTGCTAAAGTTTTTTCTTCATATATATATATATATATATATATATATATATATATATATATATATATATATATATATATATATATTTATTTTTTTATTTATTTTTTGGGGGGGGTCACTGTAAGATTTAAATCTCTTAATGCACTAGTTTGTACAGACTACTTTGCCGCAAACCACAAAACGCGCAAAACCATCATTTAAATAGGGCGTCTTCAACAGTTTTGCACCTGCCACCAGTTACGCAATCACTCTTGTTAAATCACCCGCAAACCATGGTTCAGCCCCTCGCGCAAAATTCCAGTTTGCGAGCGCAAATTACTGAACGCAAAATTGGATCTTGATAAATCCGGCCCAGAATGTTGGGCTGGAACCCTGACCCAGTGGTTCTGGGTGCTTCTTCCTGTCTATCAGGTTCTGAGGTGTTTGATGAACTCAGTGGAAATCTGTTCAGGTGGAGTTCTGTTGTTGCTCTGCAGTGGTTCTACAGGAACTTTAAACATTGTTGCAGCTCTTTGGATCATGTGATGTTTGTTTTTGGGTCGGTACAGCTTTCTGAATAGAACCTGTTGGTTCTGGTTCTGCTTCATCTGTATTAATGCCGTTGTTTAGAGAACTCTGATTGGACCGCTGAGTTCTGAAGGCTGATGGTTTGGATTCTTCCTGGAGAAGACGAGGATTTGGAATAGAAGCATTCAGTTGTCACATGGTCAGTGCGAATAGCTAAGCCCGAAAAAACACTAGCTGATTATCTGAAGTTTGTTGGTTTGAATCCATCACAATGTTCTCCGTCAACCTCTTAGGTTCTGTTGGAGGTCCATGAGGAAAGAGTCAGCGTCCAGCTACTCCACCTGCTGTAGGTACTTACAGGCCAGCATCTGGAGCTGGATCCACTGCACCATCTGCTGTGACAAAGAACAACTGCAACCTTATAAAACATAGAAAATGATTGCCTAGAATCAACATTTATTTGAATATTTGACAGAAATAGAAGCTCATATTCAAACTAGAACTACAAGTTTGTATGAAGAAGTTAGAGTCATTCTGCAGAGATAGAGATACAAGCATTAACCACAAACGTCTTCCTGTTGAGGTCTCTGCAGAAAGGATGAATGTGATTGCTCTAGTTAAAGGCTCAGGAAGTAGGTAGTCCTAATAAGTAGAGAGGAGAGCAAAGATTGGAGCTAACGTTCAATAAGTTCAAGAGTTAAAGAATGAAAGCTTGACATCCTCTGACATTTATTGAAATAGGTTTTAGTCAAATCACTTTTCTTTGATTTAAAGGAATGGACGTGTTTCTGTTGGGAAGAGTTGATTGAATCATGAGGAACCAAGCAGGAACTGACCTGCACCAGATCAGTGCTCTCTGACTCCAGTCCTCCAGGGCTGCTGTCCTAAAACTTTTAGATGCATCATTGATTCAACACATCTGACTCCAGAATAAGCTCATTTTCAGATTTCTGTAGAGCTTGGATGCTGCTGCTGAGGCTGTAGTCCCAGTTTGACCAGCATCTTTCATGTGTGTGGCTGCCCCATAATGACGTCTGTAACACTAATCACTACACCCTGGATAGTGTTCTTACTGTTGACCCCATGAAAGGTGAAGGGATGGAAGCTAGGAATAAGAGGTAGGAGCAACAATTGGAGGTAATGGGACTGAGCCAGAGACTTTGTTTAAACCAGTTTAACCAGTTTACAGCTGGATGTTCAACAAACACTGATCTGAAAACAGTTTTCAGTGTGATCCACCATATAATCTGGAAAAGAGGAGCTTTTCTCCTCCTTTTACTTAACCTATGAAGAAATAGTACAACTGTTTAACGTTGAGCCATTCCTAAATCTCTACAGTGATGAGGTTTTATATCAGTAATTTATTCTCAGTGGTTTAATATTTTTCAGAGTTTGCTTTACTGGTTTACTTTTAAACTCCATATTTCAGGTTCTAATTTTAGGTTTCCTCTGAATATAGAACTTTAGGAAAACTATGGACGTCATGTTCTAGATCACAGATCTGTACTGTGGAGCTTCATGTTATTCAGACATCAGAAAAACTTTTGGATTTGAGTGATTAATTCATTATGTCTGTTTTTAACAAGAGTGTTGGTTCCTGGGTGTTTAGTGATAAACCAATAAGGTTTTTATCGTTTGATTTTTTTTTTCTTGTCACTGTATGCAAATATTATAAACGTACTTTAATTTTAGATTCGTTTTTTATACATTTTTTTTCAACAAAGGAGTTTAAACTGTTCTATTTTTGGATCAATTTCTAGTTTATTATTAACTCACCAATATTTTTTAGTTTAATGGTAGAATAGGTTTCCTCTGAATGTAGAGAAATTTGGGAAAACAATGGACCTCATGTTCTAGATCACGGATCTGTACTGTGAAGCTTCAGTTTAATCAGACCTCAGAAAAACTATTGGATTGTGTGGAATTATTTGACTGATAAATTCATTATTTCTGCTTTTAACAAGAGTGTTGGTTCCTGGGTGTTTAACCAATAAGGTTTTTATCGTGTGATTTTTTTATTTCTGTACTGGTCACTTTATGCAAATATTATAAATGTACATTAATTTTAGTTCTGTTTATATTTCATATTCATATCAACAAAGGTGTTTAAACTGTTTTATTTACAGATCAATCTCTATTTTATTATTAATGTATCAATATTATTTAGTTACAGTAAATTGTAGAATCAGAATTATTCAGAAATATCTTCTATGTTAAAAAGAGGTTGCAATTTGTAGAAACATGAAGCATCCTTCTAAGTGGTTTTTAGCACAGCAGCTTTTGTTGCTTCATTGAGACAGATTATATTGTAATATTTAGACTACTGCCTTTTAAATAATAAAACTGCATTATACTTTTAATTTCTTTTTAATTCTAAGGACTAAAGAAATCTAAAAGCATTAACCCAGGTTAGGATGATCCCCCCTATGAACCCAACTCCACAGCCACACTCTCACATCACTCCTGTTAAACACTTCAACCCCAGAAGAAAAGAACAAAAACAATAATCTCTCTTACATATTGCATTCTATTCATTTTAGATTTCAATTCAATTCAGTTTATTTATATAGTGCTAATTCACAACACATGTCAGAGGATAAAGAGAGCACATCCAGCCAGTCACAGTCAGAGAAATAGGACTGCAATGAAAAAACAGGCCGATCTCGAACATTTATAAACAAGGGTGTTGATGGCAGCAGCACAGCTGATATTCCTCTCCAGGATGGAGTCACAGCCAAACAGAAATAGACCAGATGAAGCTACTATGAGAAAAAGTGGAAAGAGCATAACGTTAGAGATTGAAATAACAGATTCTGCAGAGTGGCTTTTTTTTTTGGCTTTTCTCTGTTGCACTTTCTCCATCTTCTGCTGCAGAACCTCCATTTTTCCATCAGACTCTCTGTTGATGTTTTCCTCTCCTTTCTTCATGTCTTCCAGGGCCTTTGTGGGCTCTTTTTTGACAGATTCCTGCATCTCTGTCAGCAGCCTGGCATTCTCTTGGCTCCAGAGTAGTCTTTGGTTCTCCATGTCTTATGCTACAGTTTGACCAAAGCAGCCTTTATTTCACAGGTTTCCTCCTCTAGCTTAGACAAGCTCTCCTCAGCCTTTTTTGCTTTGTTTCTCTCTTTAGTCGGGTTTTCTTTCAGCTGTTCAGCCCTTTTCATGGCAGCTCGACGGTACTTGTTCATCACAATCAGCTCATTGTACAGAACAGCCACCTCCTCTTCTAGCAGAACCGTCTGTGTCTCTAAACCATATTTCTGCTTCTTCAACTCTCAGTTATTGATCAGCAGACACCATCTTTCCTGCTCCCACTGCTTTCGTTGTTCCTCCAAATCTCTCTCCATTTTTTGCAGCACAGCTTCTACTTTAGATGTTTCCTCCATCTAATTGGCTAAACCGATCTCCGTTTCATTTGTAATGTTGTTCCTCACAAGCATAAATACTAGTGTTGCACCAATACAGATACCAGTATCAGACAGGGGCCCCAATACCGCACTAAAATGGTGGTATTGGCAAGTACCGACAAATAGGGCACCGATACCATTTTGAGAGACAAAAGTTTATTCAAATAATGTCACCAATTCCAGGTAGGCAATAAAAAGTTCTACTGGATTCACTTTGTATTAGTCTTTTTCCTGCTTCACTAAGGTAGGCAGCAGCTTGACAAAACCATCTTGGCAATTATTTTACATCCAAATAGTATGCAATTCTTCATATATACACACACACATCAATTTCAAACAGATGGTATCGGTATGGTATCAGTATCAGCCAATACTGAACAGCCAGGTTTGGGTATTGGGGCCATAAAATGGCATCAGCGCAACACTAATAAATCATCTGGTTGGCTTTTCTGATGGCATCTCGATGGCTTTTGTCTTTGTTTTTCCTCTCACCAACCAGAGCTGCAGCTTCATGATCACTTTGCTGCTTCTTTATAATCTGTGTCAGTTACTGAACTTCTTCACTTAAGTCCCTTCTTCTCCTGGTCGTCCTGATCTTGGACCGGTGCTGCGTAAACCAGCTGCCTTCATTTCATGACGCTCAGCAGCAAGCCTCAGCATTTGTTCTGATAAAGTGGCGTTTTCTTTTTGAAGTTGTTAGGTTTAAACACCAAACACCTTATTCAGCAACCTGCACAAAGAAAGACACAGAGAATTGAGTATAATTTACTTGCAAGGAGAGGGGATCAGAAACTGCATTCAGTTACAATCTCCAACCCACTCTGAAGCAGTCTCTGCTCTCCAAGCTTTTTATTTGGAACGCCCTGGTTACAATGTGGTTTCAACCGCTAAAGGGAAGGGGGGTCAACAGAAGCCAGTTGAAACCGTAACTTTCGTACATCATACAACATCATAAGATAAGGAAAGTTCCTCTCCACATCCGGTGTGTGCAACTCTGCGCAGCTCTCCGAGTTTCACAACATTAACCCAGCTTTGACCCCAGCTGTGACCTCAACATCCTCCTGCACAAACTGACAGCAAAACATTAGTAATCATGGCAAGCAAAGTTCACTCTTTGTAATATAAGTAAGATAGAGATAACAAATGTGTATAATACTGTATGATTAAAGTAGAATAACTTATGTACAATTAATCCAACATTTCCCTCCTGTTTATTCACTTTAAGCTATTTATTTTATCATTCAATAGTTACTTCTTTTCAGATTTTCAACTATGAAATCATTTTTAGCTGTAAAGGGTACACTCAGAGGTACTTTAAACTGGTGGGTTATTGTCGTTGGAATTAGGATAAAGGTCAGGAAAGTGTAAAGAGGTTTCATCCTCTTTGCTGTCTTCATCATCCGATGGGTGTTCCTCAGTGGACATGAGGGCATACATTTCTGTTTTCATGGGTTGTATTGCTGTGGTAATTAGTCTATTTAGCAGCGCTCTAATACATGGAATACAACAACATCCACATAAGGTCAGGATGGCGGCAAATACAGCTATAGACATTAAAATAGAAACTACCAATTGTTTGTATTTACCAAAAATGTCTCCAAATCCGTCCCACAATTTTGTGTCAACTCCAGAATGGTCTTTCATTTTGCTGTTAAGAGAGCGAAGGCCTTCAAGGGCCTTTGTGAGGCTGCCATCAGCAGCGGTGTTGTTGGGAATAAAGGTGCAACACTGATCTCCAAAAATAGAGCACACACCACCTTTTTCAGCCAACAACATGTCAACAGCAATACGGTTCTGGAAAGCCATCAGAGAGGTAGCTGACAATTGTTCATGAACAGCGGAGAAGCCTTGTTCTGTTTTATTTCCCAGCCTCTGGACGTTATAGTGGATGTAATTTATTCTGTCTACATTTTTGTTTATAGTGGACCATCAGCATAAGATAGATTCAAATCCTGCAGTAACTTGATTCGCTAGTTTATACTCATCTGGAACACCTCTGGGTACCCCAATGCAGTCAATATAAGTAGGGTCATCTCCACTCCATGCGTTTTCAGATGCCCTCTTCCTTCTAGTATGCCCTGTGTGAGGTAAAATGCTGTTTATAGTCGTTAACAATTCATCCATTGTGAGTGATGTAATAGAAACAGGTAAAATCAAAGTGACCGCAGCACACAATCCAGTGGTGTTGTATGGAAGTCTGTCAAACAATCTGTCATCTCCACACCACCACCAGATGTCACTGCGGGATTGAGGTTGAAAAAAGATGGATACCAGTAAAATGCTTGCACATTGTGTTTCATTTAGTGTGCCTAGTTTCGGGCCCACTCCGGTCCTGTTTACACAGGTGAAATTTGCCACAGCTACTTTTTTCAAAAAGATTGTTTTTTTCTTCTCATCTGTGGTCAGGGGATAGATCTTATCCCAATAGGTGCAATTATCAGTTGGGACTGTATAATTCATGATGTTTAGAAGACATTGTGGAGTTATGGTAGCAGGAACCACGCGTAACAGCGGTCTGGCTCCCATACACACAAGACAATCAGTGGACACTGTTTTAGCTGCTTGTTCTGTCATTAAAAGCCAGTTGTTTGTCTGTCCACAGATTCCAGTAGTGACTTGAAACAATTCATCTGTTTTAAGCGGGCCATTAATATTTTGAATTTTTATCTGTTTTCCTTGGGCAGAAGTAAGAATCCCTTGTATCTCATCTCCTTCTTGTGTAATATTTGCGGGGCACAAATACAATGTCCAACATGGATCAGTTC
This sequence comes from Cyprinodon diabolis, assembly GCA_030533445.1. Taxonomy (NCBI): domain Eukaryota; kingdom Metazoa; phylum Chordata; class Actinopteri; order Cyprinodontiformes; family Cyprinodontidae; genus Cyprinodon; species Cyprinodon diabolis. The sequence goes on from CM060085.1 coordinate 35,524,865, forward strand.
CAGCAGACCGCGCACATATAAATGAGGAAGAACAGCCTTCCTTCTCAAGGGGTTCTACTGTGGAGTTTATCGTCATAGTGAAAACTTTGGAGTCATGGTTAACAGTGAACCCTGATATTCTACTCATCCATTTCTTAGCTAAAGATGTCCATCCATATGATCCTTTATTCCACTGTCCAGTGGTTCTAAAAACATCTCCCCAACTCTGTTGAGTTTTTTGAACTACATGGGGATATAGGTAGAAATCATAACCTCGCCAGACTCCTGGATCAATTTTGAATCTTTGCGAGAATGTTTGAAAAGGAATAGTCACTACACTGATTACTTTAGTAGAGTTATAGCAGAGATAGATGTCCCTTTTACAAATAGCTGGATCATGGGGGCAACAAGAATCCTTGCCCTGAGTGAGAGCTAAAGACAAAACTAATATGAGTAATCGCAACATTATCTAGGTTCAAGCTTCAAAAAGTTTCCTATGGGTAATCTTTTTACACAATGGTCTACTTCCTATGACCTTTCGGCAGAGTTGTGGACAATCTTCACCAGTTTGAGACGGTCGTATACTAAAAATACAACCCCCTTTGTACGATGGACTTCCTCTGAAGGTCGGTGAAGGAGACCAAATGTGTATTTTATAACAGGCACCACAGTAGGATTACTAGAATGCTAAACACTATAGTAAGGTTCCACAGAATAATTAGGAGCGTGATTTTATCCATTAATCATCTGATCTATCTATCACCTTTTTACAGTGTGACAAGTGGATCCATGTGCTTCTTTCAGCTATTTTTAATGCAGTTGGAGTTGTCAACAAAACCTGATGGGGTCCTTCCCACTTAGGTGAATACCAATGTTTCTTCTTTATGCTCTTAATGAGGACCCAATCACCTGGTTCAACTAATTGGTTTTCCTGTGGAGACACAGAGGGTGGGACACTGTCAGTTTGGTTCAGCTGCTGCTTTTGTTGCTCCAGCATCTTTCTCATGTAGTCTGCTAGAGTACTTTCATCATTTGTTTCCCAGCTGTTATTAAAATAGGGAAGTCTATATGGTCTGCCAAATATTGTTTCATAAGGGGTCAACCCGGTCGTGCTTGTAATGTTTATGTGTAGTTTAACTAAGTCCAAACATTGAGTCCATGATCTTCCCGTTTCTTCCATACATTTCCTAAGTCGGTTTTTAACGAATCCGTTTGTTCTTTCCACTAGGCCTGCGCTTTGTGGATGGTAAGCACAGTGGTTCTTTAAATCTATGTGAAAGGCTTGTCCTATTTTGGTTATTATCTGATTTACAAAATGTGTGCCATTATCATTATAAATTTTCTCTGGAATCCCGTAACGAGGGATTATGTCTTTACATAATGCTTTAGCTACTGTTAATGCATCTGGATGTTTTGTAGGAAACAGTTCTACCCATTTAGAAAACAAGTCTACTATTACTAGACAGAACTTTTTACCTTCACTAGGGCTTAGTTCTATAAAGTCCATATGTATGTGTTGAAAGGGGTAGTTTGGTTTTGGGAATTGTCCTCTTTTAGGTCTTAGGTTCCCCTGAGCATTGTGCTTTGCACATATCAAGCATGCTCTACAAAAATTTTTTGAATAAACATTAAAACCATAGGTTGTATATGTTTGGTTTACCAATCCTACCATTCCTCCTGTTGAGACATGGGTTTTACCATGGGTCAATATAGCTGCCCATTTGTATAAGTTTTTTGGAAGGATTGGTTTATTTGCTGGTCAGATGTAAATCCCTTCTTTTAATTGTGCTCCTTTTCTTTTCCATTGTTCTTGTTCTTGTTCAGGAGCTTGCTGCTGCATGTCTTGTAATATGTAATTTTTTTGTGGATTGTCTGTTAATGTTAGTACTGTTATTTCTTTTAAAGCAGCTTCTTTTGCTATTTTATCTGCAAAGGAATTTCCTTTTGAAACTGCATCTGTTCCGGATGTGTGGGCTGCACATTTGCATATTGCAAGCTGCTTTGGCAGTTGCACTGCTTGTAGAAGTTCTTTCAGTAAATTGGCATGAGTCACTGGTTTTCCGGTTGATGTTATCATGCCTCTGTTTTTCCAGTGTTGTGCAAACGTATGTGTTGTAGCATAAGCATATTGACTATCTGTCCAGATAGTTACCTTTTTGTCTTTCATAAGTTTGCATGCTTCAGTGAGAGCAATCAGTTCTGCTGCTTGTGCTGAGTAATGTTGTGGTAAGGCTTCCGCTTTTAGCACAGCGGTATGTGTCACTACAGCATAACCAGTTCTCGTTTTCCCTTTTTCATCTTTTTTAGAGGATCCATCAACAAATAATGTTTCTCCTTCTGACAAAGGAGTGTCTTTTAAATCTGGCCTACTTTTAGCAGTTTGTTCAGCCAGAGCCTCACAATCATGGGATTCCCCATCATCTGGTGTGGGGATAAGTGTTGCTGGGTTCAGCACCGTGCAGCGTTCTATTTTTAGATGCGGCTGTGACAGGAGTATAGACATGCATGAGAGGTGTCTGGCTGGGGATAGAAAAGTCATTTTTGTTTGTAAAAGCAGAGCAGACACCGAGTGGGGAACTTTTAATGTCAGTGGATGGAATAATACTATGTCAGCACTGGACGTTATTGCTAATGAAGCAGCTATCACTGCTCGCACACAATGTGGAAGTGCACATGCTACAGCATCTAATTTAGTAGAATAGTATGCTACTGGCATTAATTTATTTCCATGCATTTGAGTTAAGACTGAGGTCATAAAATGACCTTTGCAGTCTACCATTTGTACAAACTCTTTCTCATAGTCTGGCAGGGCCAACGTGCAGCTGCTCACCATAGCCTGCTTAATGTTGTAGAAGGCCGCTTCTGCTTCAGGTGTCCAATTTAGGTTGTCTGACATTTTCAGTTCTTCCTTATACATAAGGAAGTTTAACGGTGCAGTTATTTCTGCATAATTTGGTACCCAACTTCTGCAATAATTAGTAAGTCCTAAGAAGGACATCATTTGTTTCTTTGTCAGTGGCTTAGGCGCCTGCAGTATTCCTGCTTTTCTTTCTTCCATTATGGTTCGTCCTCCAGCACTTAATTGTAGGGTGGCCATTTCTATAGCACCAAAAAGGAGGACATTGTGCGGCATATCAATTACTAAGGTGTACATAAGAATCGGGTAAAGTCACATTTATAGTACAATTCTTAGTAGTTTAAAGATGATGCTTGTGTAGTTGAATAGAACAAAATATTAAAGAGATGTAAAAAAAGAATTGGTTCCCAGCATTTGTATTTATTTAATACATTGTGGTGTTTAAAAAGTGACTATTTTTTGACACGATTAATTTGAGCAGAACTGCTGCAATTGATCATAAAGCAGTTGTTTGGAAAAGAAGCTTGAGGCGGAGAGAGAGCTAGAGAATAGGACAATACAAATGTCAAAAAGTGGCTGGAAAAGAGGAATTCGTGACATGGCTGCAGCCTGTCGAGAGTAAAGATGATTTCACCATGTTATCTATTTATCTATCTATCTATCTATCTATATCTATATATATCTATATATATATATATAGTATATATATAGATATATATACACAAACTTGAGTCATGGAACTGTGCTTACAGCTCCTTATTTCATGTATACTAATAACTTGTGTACATGATACTTGTTGATGAAATTAAAATTATTTCTAATAGCATTAAAAGAGCATTAAATTAGAGTTCCTCATTCCGGTATAAACCCTGTGAACGTTTAATTTAATATGACATATTAAAAAAAATCCCCATCATCATCCAGCAGATGTTCAGTTTCTGCCCAAATATTTTCTCTTTCTGCTGTGGATTTTTGTAACAGGAATAAACGGGATCATCCATAGTTTGTATGAACTATGTTTGTTCTCCGCTTCCAAACTCATCATCTCTTCATCCATTCCTGCAATAAGAATTTTTTGGTCTGTTGAAGCACCAATAGTCTGCATCCAGTTATTTAATTAATTGCTCTTAATTTTGGGAATATATACGAACTATGCTCTAATTTCTAGTAACCGACTTGTTTTTACTATGATTTAATTTGACAAACCGGGTCTTCACTACATTCTTTATCCTGTTTGGTGCGATTGCAATTGCGGGTCTTGATCTGGACTGACGGGAGCGGAGACAAAAAGAGCTCAGTTCCGTATTTTGTAGGTGAAAGACGGAGAAGACGTACGTGGACAGAGACGTGCGGAGGAGTAGCGGAGGATGTGGAACAGCTCTCATTGATTTACATGACAGACAAGTACTTCGCACGACGTACTTGAGCGGAGCGGAGCACTGACAGAGTATGTGGAATCTGGGTGTAAAGGAGGGCAAATACACGTCCGGCTGGATGCGGCGCCGGACGCCGGACAGTGCAATGAAAATCCGGACTGTCCGCCCTAAAGCCGGACATCTGGCCACCCTACTTAATTGATGTCCTAAATATTTGACACGTTCTTGGCAAAATTGTAGCTTGTTTTTGCTAACTTTGTGGCCTTCTTCTGCCAAATGTTTCAGTAATGCGATCGTATCAATTTCACAAACTTCTTTAGTCTCAGATGCTATCAAAATATCATCAACATATGTTAATAGCTGGCTTTGTCTAGGTGGTTCAAAAGAGGACAAGCTGGAAGAGATCACTTGGGAATATATCGTTGGACTTTCACAGTACCCCTGGGGTAAACGCGTATATGTATATCGTTTCCCTTTAAAGGTGAAAGCAAACCAGTACTGACTGTCTTTATGTACTGGAACAGAGAAAAAAGCATTGCTAATGTCCACTACTGTGAAATATTTAGCTTGAGGATTTAGGGAATTCAATAATGTGTGAGGATCTGCCACACATGGTGATCTCTGTATTACTGCATTATTTACTGCTTGTAAGTCCTGAACCATTCTCCATCCTGTTGATGGGGGTGCCTTTTTAACAGGAAATATTGGTGTGTTACAGGGAGAATCTGCACAATCCACCAAAACTCCTGCTTTCTTTAAGTCTTCAATGACTGGCTCTATGCCAGCTACAGCATCTGGTTTCAATGGATACTGTCTTACTCTAGGGCGGTGTTCTGTTTTAGGTTTTATTATCACAGGTAATGCTTTCTTAACTAGGCCTACATCTGTAGGTCCTTGAGACCACAATTTAGCTGGAACCTGCTTCAGCAGTGTTTCCTCTGCTTCTGTGAAATATATCTGTCACTGTTGTTCTTCATCTAAGTGGACTCCCGCCTGGACAGTTACTGTCCAGAACAAAGCTTTCTTTGTTAGTTCTGTTGATGCACTGTACCATGTGTTCACAGAGGTTGCTACCCAGTCGCAGGCTCGTTCCCCTCTCTCAACCAATCTCCCCAGGTCTTGCCATTTGTCCTATTTTGCCTTACATAAGGAAATGTGTGGCTTCCAATGTTGGTGAAACAGGGGAAGCAAAGATGATGGAAGGAGTACTGCTGCTGCGGAGCTAGACTCCACATCGGAGTAAACATAAGAGACTGTGATTTTTTCAGGGGTAGCTTTATCTAGCTGTTGCTTATACTGGGCATCAGGTTGGCCTCTATACCACATGGTTACATGCAGGTCATCAGGAGGCATTTGATCTTGTACATTCTTGACTGCCTGTTTGCCTTCATCCATAAGATAAGCTCCAGTGGACGTGGGGGGTTTATTCGGAACATTTAAGGTGTAGTAGTATTTTGGGCTTCCAGTTCCCCTGAGAACAAACACTTCTTCAGGTTTTTGTCTGATGATTTTTAAACCATTTGGAGTTGGCATTATGGCTAGGGAAAGCGCCACCAGGCCATCTCTGCCTAATAGGTTAACTGGACATTCAGGCAACAGTAAAACAGGCAGCTGACATGATTTTCCTTCAGGGTCTCTGAGCCACAACGGCTCAGTCTCTGGAACCTTTTTTGTGACACCTTGGGCCGCACGCCATATTGAGTAATTTGAACTTAAGGGCGCATGTGGTATGGTTTCTTTTACAGTGGTCCTGCATGCTCCTGTATCGCACAAAAACTTTACAGGAGTGCCCTGGACCATGAGGACTATTTCAGGTCTATATTTTTCTTCAAAAAACAAATCTTCTAGGTTTAAGACATCCATATTTTCATCCTTTATTTCTCTAATAGAAAATGGATGCTCATCTAGTCATGCCGAGCTCCCTGCATTTTTTGGGTTACTTCGACAGTCTCTAGCCATGTGGCCTTCTTTTCCACATGACCAACATACTCTGAAATTATCAGTTGAGCGTGATCCAAAGCCTCTTCCCCTTCCACGCCCTCGGCCTCTGCCTCGGCCTCTACCTCTGGACTGCTGATAAAACACAGTGTCCTCCTCCTCCTGATAAAACACGGTGGATTCTTTGTTCTTATTCTTTTTGCTTTTTATGACTTTCTCGGCATGCAGGGCGTGATTTATATAATTTTGGAGTGTTCCCCCACTCATTTCTATGTGGTGACGAACGACCCACCCCTTAATTTCTGGCAGAGACCCCGCATGGAGCGCATTTTTTAGTTGTTGTTTAAATGCCCCGTCTTCATTGTCTGCATAAGGAAGTCCACTATGTGCTCTGAATATCTTCTCCATTCTCACCCTGTATTCATCAAAGGGTTCGTCGGATTTCTGCTTACATCTTCCTATTTCTGTGTAATTTGCTCTTCTGTGGTATCTGATTCTGATACGAACAATCAGACGCTCAACTGCTGTGGTCAGATCGTCAGAATCTGGGGGGTAAGGAACTGGAGGATCGACACCTGTGGTTGGTATAAAATCGCCTTTCACGTGGTGCCATTCTGGCCCTAATTGGCACATCCAGACCTGCTGAACCTCAACTCCATTTAAATGGTAAGACCTCCTAAGGTTTTCCATTTGGAGTATGCACTCCTCCACATCTTCTTTGGGTGAAGGGATTCCTTCTACTGCCTTTTTAACATCCTCCTGTGTCCAGGTCCTATATACCATAACTGTGGCAGGCTGGCGGGCTTGGCCAGCTAATGGATTGGGCAGTTCAATTAGAGGATAAAGTTCCTCCTCATCTGTTTTTTGTCTAATAAGTGTTTTAGGGGTTTGTGGGGACAGTACATTACCAATTCCTGACACCAAATCCTTTATCCATTCAAGTCTGTACCCACGTGATCTAGTAAGTGGTTTGTCAAAGGCCTGTGATGAAATCACAGGTGAAGAGTCAACCTGTTGCAGGGCGGTGTATTTGGGTGGTTCTCCTGGGGGAAGTGGGGCTGAGGGGCCGGCTACAGCTCCCCCAGCCTGTCCTGCTTGTGGAAGATTCTGGATTTGATGCATAAGATTGGAATAAGGCCCCACATACTCATTGTCTTCCTTCCTATGAAACATAACTGACTTTTCTTTCTCTTTTTCCTTCTCTTCACGTTCTTTTTCTTTCTCTTTTCTCTGTCTCTCCTCCCTTTCTTTCTTAGCTCTTCGCTCTCCCTCTTCTCTCTGTCCTGCTAACTTCATCCACACCATTGTTTGACTAAAACCTTCTTTGGCCATCAGGGTGTCTTTATTTTTGGTTTTAGTTTTTATTTTTGTTGTAATTCTTTTACGTTTTTGGTGCTCAATTTACCATTGAAACCATAATTTTTTATTCAGTAACACAATGGCTCTACCGCGGCTGGGTCATCATTTTCAACTACTTTCCAGTCCTTACACTGGAGTTCCTCCAATAACTTCCGTTTTTCTTTACTCTGCCCCTTTCCCATTTTGAACTAAATTTGGGCCCAGTGGGTTTTCAACACCTGTCGTGTTCTAAACACTGGGGCTTCAGACAAGATGGTGATCAACTACCTTTGTGGTAAAACTCACTTCAACCTTTACAGGTGGAGTTTTCTTGTCTACAAACATCCACAAAAGCTCACCATTTAACCCTTGTCTTTTTGGTATGAAATACAGATATCTAGTGATATCTATATTTCCTTTCACACACACACACACACACAATGCGCAGTTAACTTTTACTTTATTCCCGTTTTCTTTATTTTAAACACAGAGGACGCCGCCGTCCTACGCAGAATTTAACTAGTTTACACTAGGGGAGACTGCCCTCCCGCGGACTTTAACTGTTTTAAAATTTCTGTTTTACCTGATAGAGTCTAGAATTGTCAGGGTTTTAGTACAACAGGGGGACCTCGTTACCCCGCGCGGAATTTAACTATTAAAAATAGAGGACACCGCCGTCTTTCACGAGGTTTAAACTGTATGCTGTTTTTCTCTCACAGTTCTCATTCACCCCTTTTTTAAACGAAAAACTACTTACAATTCTCTGCGTCCTTGGTTTGCTTCAACCGTCGGACCCCAGCCTGTAAGGGAGGGACCAGTCCCGTAAAGGGTCTGTTTGCTGCGGCCGCAGGCTTATCTGGATCTCGCTTACCCGCTGGGATCGTCAGGTGTCTTGCAATCCGGCTCGAAGGACCATTTAATGTTAGGTTTAAACACCAAACACCTTATTCAGCAACCTGCACAAAGAAAGACACAGAGAATTGAGTATAATTTACTTGCAAGGAGAGGGGATCAGAAACTGCATTCAGTTACAATCTCCAACCCACTCTGAAGCAGTCTCTGCTCTCCAAGCTTTTTATTTGGAACGCCCTGGTTACAATGTGGTTTCAACCGCTAAAGGGAAGGGGGGTCAACAGAAGCCAGTTGAAACCGTAACTTTCGTACAACATCATACAACATCATAAGATAAGGAAAGTTCCTCTCCACATCCGGTGTGTGCAACTCTGCGCAGCTCTCCGAGTTTCACAACATTAACCCAGCTTTGACCCCAGCTGTGACCTCAACATCCTCCTGCACAAACTGACAGCAAAACATTAGTAATCATAGCAAGCAAAGTTCACTCTTTGTAATATAAGTAAGATAGAGATAACAAATGTGTATAATATGATTAAAGTACAATAACTTATGTACAATTAATCCAACAGAAGTGCTAAGATCTTCTTGTCTTTGGAAGCTAAGACAGTACGGAACTTCTATTTTGGCATCCTGAAAAGAGCCAAGTGTTTTTATCAACATTTTTTCCTTCCACAGGTGAACATCTGGTGACACGCTCCATTGTTCAAAGATTTAGTGGTTTCTTTTCCAAAAGAAAAATTCTTTGAGGAATGACTGAATGAACTGGTCTTTTTTCTTTAAAGTTCAGTTCCCAACCAATTCCCGAGATACATTTAAGCAAAGAGCTTCTCCACAAAGGAACTAGAAGTGTAATAATTGAAGCTATAATGTCACAGATTTCAAAGGACCTAGAAACGAAATCAAATTAAGCTCCACCCACGATCATCTGGATTCTATTGAACAAATATAAGATGAAGTTAGTTCCTTTTTAAGCTCAGAAACGATTCACAAACTATAACATTTTTTATTGTAAAGTAAGTCTTCAGGTTGGACAGTTTGATGACAGCAATGATCATTTCTCCCAAAGTTAATAAAGGCGATGAAATAGTGGAGAAAACAGAGCCCTGATGCTGCCTGTCATCTCAAGGTTCTGTGTACTGTGGATTGTTTCAGGCCCTGATGATACAAACACCGAGCCATTAGATAAAAAGGACCTGCGGCTGCAAAATCTACAACTTCATAGTGCAACATCTGAAAGGACTACAAACCTTCATTCATCAAACCACTATTTATATCCATCCACCCCAGTTTAATGACAACATGGTGAAGGTAGCCCCATGAAATTCAGTTGCAGCAAAGAAGGCTGACCCTCTGCTGCTTTACGTGGTAGATTATCTACAAATTATTATTATTTTTTTGTTTAACATAAGATTTTTCTCTTTAAAATTTTATTAGTAAATGCCTTGATAAATGTATCTTTTCTCACAGAAACCTGGCTGCAACAAGAGGATTTGTTAGCATAAATGAGACAACTCCCTCCACCTATTTAAGGTTTCATTTACCCAGAAACTTTGAGAGGAAGTGTAGTAACAGTCTGTCAGTCTGACTTATTGATTCGTCTAAAATTAGTTACAATTCCTTTAAACATTTAACCCTTAGTTTCCCCCACCCATTCATTGAGCAGCAGAACCTGTTCTGTTTGTATGTTTGCGTCATCCACCAGGTCCTTTCTCTCAATTTTTAGACCAGTTTTCAGAGTTCTTATCTGATTTAATCTTAAATACTGACAATGGCATCATAGTGGGGGATTTTAACATCCATGTTGACATTGGAAGTGAAGCTTAAATGCAGCCTTTAATACTATCTTAGACTAAATTTATTTAAACCAGTTTAACCAAGTTATGATAAGCATTGACCGACAGCAAGTCTACACTGTAAGACTTTTCACTGTGAATTTACAGTAATTTACTGGCAGCAGCTTCGCCAGTAAACTACTGTATTATTTACAGTATCTTGCTGTAATATATAAATACAGTATATTGCTGTAAATGATTCTACAGTTAATTACTGTAAATTTACAACAGATCGTATATTCATTTAATGTAAATTTACAGTAATTTACAGGCAACAGCTTTGCCAGTAGACTACTGTATTTTTGCAGTTCTGCTTACAGTACATTAATTCTACAGTTCATTACTGTAATAATACAACTACAAAAAAAGTAATACAATTATTAGAAATAAATTATATAAATAAATGAAAGCTGGAAAATATTCAGTTTCTTTTCAAATATTTATTTGAAAAAATAGTGCCTCATGAAAATTACAACATTGTCAAATTGTGTGATCTGAATACTGTAAAGGATGGACAGAAAAACTTTGCTCACACTAAATGTTTTCAATTCTAATGCTAAAACTCTCATACTGGAGCTAAACTTGCTTTCTTATACAAATACCCCAGCATTTTCCCTAACACTGTATGCATATTAGGGCTGGGAATCACTGCCTCTTTCAATATTTTGCAATTCATATAAAATGAGCAAAACAGTAAAGCAAAGCGCACAGTGCTTCTTCTTAATGTATCATATGTAAAATAAACATTTTAGTCAGTGCATTATAATCACGAACAATTTAGCATCATAAACTAAACATTAATAACCTCTAAAATTTGTGCCATCCTATTTGGCAAGAACTTGTCAAACAGAGAGATCTCTTGAATTTCTTCACTGTGCTTTGTGGCATCTCTCGAGACTATTAAGAAGCTAATTCCTACATTCAGACAGGGTACTGTGTAAAGACATACCTTCCAGAACTCAATAACTGTAAATACACTTTCTGAATCAACAGACTCAAAATGACTCATTTGTGAGGGAAGGTCTTAAAGTTACCTTCAGAGGAATAGTTTACCCACAGAACGATTTAACTTTATTTTCCGCTGACCTTCATGGTGAGCAAGACTCTGGAACACTTTTTTAATATTTCAAATGCAGCCGGGGATCAGGACGACTACTCGTTTTCCACAAGTCCACAAAACTTGTTAATATTCCTCCATACTGCTCGTCCAATGTAATCCAAGTGTCCAAAGTGGGTAGTGTCCATAATTTACTAAAAACTACGCCATTTAGTATATTTTTAGAGCCTAAATAGAAGTACATTGCATCTCTTGCGCGCACGCCGATGTGCGTTCATGAAATTAGGGAAGGCGAGGCAGACGAGATCGCGCGGCCTCTTTTTCTTTCATTATTTGTTTTAAATCAATATCCAACTCCTCTTGTGTTTGTCCCCGTTCATCTGCAGCTCTGTTGCTCTTAACACAATGTAAACAGTGTATTATCGGCAGCAAAGGCTCTGAACGCCGAGGCTTCCGTAGTTTCGTGAATGCGCAGGTGAGCGCTCCGTGGAGTAATATATTGTTTTTAGGCCCTAAAAATATCGTAAATGACGTCGTTTCGAGTAAATTCTGGACGCTACCCACTCAGGACATTTGGATTACATTGGACGAGCAGTATGGAGGAATATTAACAAGTTTTTGTGGACTTCTAAGGACCTTGTTGGCTCTGGCTCAATCGAACTCCATTATATGAAAGTTGGGGTAAAACGAGAAGTCGTCCTGATCTCCGGCTGCATTTGAAATATTTGCTCACCATGAAGGTAAGTGGAAAATAAAGTTAAATCAATCTGTGGGTGAACTATTCCTTTAACAATATTTTGCAGACTGCACATAGATTTAAGTGCTAATGTGGGGACTTTTCTACATGCTTAACCGTTGCAAATAGAACTAAATCTTGCGAGATCTCACCATGCTCTTACAAAATCTTGTGAGATTTCCTTTGGAAAAAATATCAATACAGCATTTTTTTTAATATCAATATGATACCGCAACATATAACATCGTGAATCGTTATTTTGTCATACCCCTAATGTGTATGCGTGTGTATCAGACAAAGTCCCACTTTAAATCACTGATCTTCTTGATGAGTGTGCTGACATGCGGATTCACAGATGTTGACTTCTACTGGACCATCTTGCCGCTCTTCTTGCTTTTCACCATCTCATGGCTTGCTTTTGTGCCTCTCTCCGGGTTTATGTCAATGCAGCTTCTGTAAAACAACATCGACAAAAAAATTTTTTTTTTCCTTACGGTTTTATCAGTCTATGAATGTAGCATGTCAACAATATACAATGTAGTGATCCAGTATGTTGAACCACAAAAAGGAGTTTCAGACGTAACATTACTACAAAGGTAGCATTTGTAGTGTTTGTGGTTGCTATACTTGTGTCAGAGCCTAAGGACCATTGGCTATCACGTCAAGGTTATTGGCTTATGGTGTTGTATGAAGAAAAGTCAATCAAATCAAGCTCTGTGGAACACTATATTTGAAAGAGAAGCTACCTCTGAATGAACTCCAATGTGCATGCTGCTTCATGTTGGTACTGCAGGTTAAAATTGTAGTAGGAGGAGAAGACTACTGCAAGGCCAAGAACAAAGGATGTCCCATCACATAACACCTCTTTCTCGATGCTCAACATCCATCGGTTTGCCTGTGCCATATGACCTAAGAAAAAGACAAGTTGGAAACAATAAACAGAGATCCCAGAAATAATGGAATCAGTCTCGTCTGATTATGTTTCTACGGAAGAGGATTAGGGCTACTGCAGAAGAAAAATAATTCTGAGAAAAAAAGTCTGAATTCTGCCTTTTCAGAATTTGAAAAAAAAAAAATCTCTTCAAATGTTCTGAGAAATAAGTCTAAATTCTGACTTTTCTCAGAAATAAAAAAAAATAAATCTGGAAAATCTTCTTTTTTAAATGTTCTGGAAAAAAAGTCAGATTAAAGTCAGAAATCTTGACTTTTCCCCTCAGAATTCTGAGATTAAAGCCAGAATTCTGGCATTTTTCTCAGATTTTTTTTCTCCAGTGGCCCTAATCCTTTTCCGTATGTTTCTATGATAACACAAAACATATTTAGTAAAGTATGAGCATAGCTATCAATATTTTATTCACATTCAACGTCAGATATTGTACTTACCAGCCACAATCAAACGTGGTGTGTCAGGCAGCGTGACACAGACCTCAGACCTGCCATGTTACTTATCCATTCCCCTGATGTTTTAATGTTGATTTAACATTAAATTGAGACAAAGCTAACACAATTTTAGCTAATGTTAGCTTACAAAAACAAAATTTTTCAACAGCGTTTTTGTCAAACTTATAAACAGCAGAAAACTAAAAGGAGAGAAGTCCTCAAATCCCGTTTCTAAATCAGGAACAAAAAAGTGAATAATGTGAACTTACTCTGTGAACAGTGTGGAGGACGTTGGGCAGCTCCAGGCATCTGCAGTTGGCTGAGCAGTTTTTCAGAGGACCGATGGTCTAGAATCCTGTTTTCCCGCACTTTTCTTTCACCTTCCCATAATGCTTAGCAGTTTACAGTAAAAGTGCTGTAATATTGTAAAAAGAATGACATTCTCTGAAATTGCTGTAATCTTTTTTTTTTCTCCCAGATTGCATTGCAGTTTACAGTATGATACTGTATGGCAGTGATACAGTAAAATACTGTTCAAATTTAACTGTAAATTTACATCAAAGGCTTACAGTGTAAGATTATCTGGTAAATACAGTCTTGATCCTAAGAGCACTTATGGTGTCCTACAAATATTCTGGCTCATACCCAAAAGTGATTCTCTATTGCTCATAACATTTTTTACTCACACACTCATACACTCACCGGCCACTTTATTAGGTACCCCATGCTAGTAACGGGTTGAACCCCCTTTTGCCTTCAGAACTGCCTCAATTCTTCGTGGCATAGATTCAACAAGGTGCTGGAAGCATTCCTCAGGGAGTTTGGTCCATATTGACATGATGGCATCACACAGTTGCCGCAGATTTGTCGGCTGCACATCCATGATGCGAATCTCCTGTTCCACCACATCCCAAAGATGCTCTATTGGATTGAGATCTGGTGACTGTGGAGGCCATTTGAGTACAGTGAACTCATTGTCATGTTCAAGAAACCAGTCTGAGATGATTCCAGCTTTATGACATGGCGCATTATCCTGCTGAAAGTAGCCATCAGAAGTTGGGTACATTGTGGTCATAAAGGGATGGACATGGTCAGCAACAATACTCAGGTAGGCTGTGGCATTGCAACGATGCTCAATTGGTACCAAGGGGCCCAAAGAGTGCCAAGAAAATATTCCCCACACCATGACACCACCACAACCAGCCTGAACCGTTGATACAAGGCAGGATGGATCCAAGCTTTCATGTTGTAGACGCCAAATTCTGACCCTACCATCCGAATGTCGCAGCAGAAATCGAGACTCATCAGACCAGGCAACGTTTTTCCAATTTTCTATTGTCCAATTTCGATGAGCTTGTGCAAATTGTAGCCTCAGTTTGCTGTTCTTAGCTGAAAGGAGTGGCACCCGGTGTGGTCTTCTGCTGCTGTAGCCCATCTGCCTCAAAGTTCGACGTACTGTGCGTTCAGAGATGTTCTTCTGCCCACCTTGGTTGTAACGGGTGGTTATTTGAGTCACTGTTGCCCTTCTATCAGCTCGAACCAGTCTGGCCATTCTCCTCTGACCTCTGGCTTCAACAAGGCATTTCCGCCCACAGAACTGCCGCTCACTGGATGTTTTTTCTTTTTCGGACCATTCTCTGTAAACCCTAGAGATGGTTGTGTGTGAAAATCCCAGTAGATCAGCAGTTTCTGAAATACTCAGACCAGCCCTTCTGGCACCAACAATCATGCCACGTTCAAAGTCACTCAAATCACCTTTCTTCCCCATACTGATGTTCGGTTTGAACTGCAGGAGATTGTTTTGACCATGTCTACATGCCTAAATGCACTGAGTTGCCGCCATGTGATTGGCTGCTTAAAAATTAAGTGTTAACGAGCAGTTGGACAGGTGTACCTAATAAAGTGGCAGGTGAGTGTATATATATATATATATATATATATATATATATATATATATATATATATATATATATATCAAAAGCCTGACATTTTTTTTTTTCCAGATTTTTTTTTCTCTTGCCTTTCAGGGCTACGGTAAGTCTTAGATCAGGGGACTTTACAATTGAGTTCCTGGCTTGGATTTGATAAACTCCAACCTCCAAATACCAAACGAACACAGTGATGGTTCAACATGGATTTTACTGGTCCTTCCTGTATTCTGATTGTTATTAAAGTCACACCTGTCAGCTTCAACTTTCCCTCTAAGAACTAACATGTAGAAACTCCTCTGTTTAAACTAAATATGAAATAATTAAAGTCACCAAGCAATGACAACAAAGAAAAACTGCAGAATAGTTCCTTAATCACCATCTGAACATTTTAATAATATTAAACATTTTTATTACAGCTTTAGGTTGTCTGAAAATGTCATAGAAAACATGGAAAAAGAGGATTTTTAACTTATATGAAATCAAATATTTTTTTAGCAGCCATTAAGTTTTTATTTCTTCTCAGAACATCAATCTAGTACAAATTATTTCAATGGGAAACATCCACCACAGGAAATAATGCAATAAAACAAACATTTATATAGAGTAGCGATAGTTTATGCTGTCAATAAAAGGCTTTCTTGAAAACTTAGGAAGAAAAGACCTTTAACTTGTGGGGTGAAGGAGTTTCTATCAACTTTTTCGAATGCTTTTGTCATGATTCCTGTCACTGCTGCTGGTTTTATCATCAGATTTACCTACTCACCTTACTATATAACCAGCTCTCAGACCAGTCACAAGTGCTGACAGTGCTGATATTCTCAGATTCCAGTAAACTGTTTAAATGTCTCTCATTGCTCCGGTTGAATTCTGGGATTCCATTTCTGGTCATTACAGCATTGCTATGGATCAAATGTCCTCTATGACATAAGCAAGCCCAACCTACTGACACCATTAGTCCTTTAAAAATACTGTACACCTTGCACCGTCCTCTTTGTCCGAAACTTGTGTCTGAAAGGGTGAGACAGACATCATGTCTGAATTTTCAGTGCATTCTTAATGACCGATTTATCTCTGAGAGCCAGATCCGCCCTTTTAAATAACACCTGATGAAAGAGGGATAATTTTCCCTGGTTGGCAATAACTGGATGTTAACAGCCAGCCAGGTATCCGATCTTAAAGGTAAGAAGACTAACGCACCTTGGTGAGTAAGCAGATTCCAGTTATAATAATTTAACTAACAATTATTATTTGGTTTAGCGTTGATTGAAAATATATTAATTATA
Source organism: Cyprinodon diabolis (assembly GCA_030533445.1). Taxonomy (NCBI): domain Eukaryota; kingdom Metazoa; phylum Chordata; class Actinopteri; order Cyprinodontiformes; family Cyprinodontidae; genus Cyprinodon; species Cyprinodon diabolis. The sequence continues at coordinate 35,541,427 of CM060085.1, forward strand.
ACTTCCAGTTTAGTTCTCAATATATTCCTAATCTGTTGGTAAGATTGCACAACAGCACATTTGAAGACTTGGTGGAAAAGGCAAAGTTCAAATACATTCCCTTAAATTCACTGACATTTTTTTTTTTACACTCGCTTAAGTTGGTTTAGGATTTTTATGAAGGGGTTAGTGTGCAAAACAGGACATTGAAACAGTTTTTTAAATCAACTCTGACAGAGCAGACTTGGACCTCAAATTACTGATCACTTGGATGTTCCTTATATGTGTGTAAACATGGCTAGAAGCAACACTGCTATTTCGTGTTGGTGGTTGCATAACACGGACAGTAGTCTTTATGGTGGTTGTTTAATTTGTTTCAAACCAAATAGAAACAGCCTATTGGCATTGCCTTTTTTTCTAACTTTGTAAGTTTGCTTAAAATTCACATGTAAGTTGAATGGAAACAAAGATTACATATCGCAGGTCAAACAAGTAAAAGGCCTCTCATGTACATTCCTGTGGCTTTTAACTGCTGTTACCTATGAGGAATAATAAATCTTCAATTTTAAGATAATTAGTTGTGTTCATGTGTTCAGTCAAGCAAAATTTTTAAGTAACATTTTTGCCACAAGGAATACAGGAGAATGGCTTCTCCCCTTTGATGTGTTTTTTTTGAGAGCAGATTTTAAAGTCAAGCCTTTTCAACAGGACTTGTAAAAGGCTTCTCGCTAGTGTGGGTTCTTATGTGTCTAGTCAAACGACTTTTTACCACAAAACTTTTCCCACAAATCGTACAAGAAAATGGCTTCTCACCTGTGTGAGTTCGGATGTGTATATAAAGATGATACTTTTGAGTGAAGCTTTTTCCACAGGACAGACATTTGAAAGGCTTCTCACCTGTGTGGGTTTTTATGTGTTCAGTCACACTATTTTTTACAGTAAATCTTTTGCCACAAATTGTACACAAAAATGGCTTTTCACCTTTGTGAAGTTGGGTGTGTCTGTCAAGATAAGATTTCTGAATGAAGCTTTTTCCACAGGACATACATTCAAAAGGCTTCTCACCTGTGTGAAGTCTCATGTGAGAAGCCAAAATACGCTTTTCAATAAAATTCTTGTTACATATAATACAGTAAAAAGGCTTCTCACCTGTGTGAATCCTAATGTGTTTTTTAAGAGCATGTTTTAAGGTGAAGCCTTTTCCACATGAAAGACATGTAAAAGGTTTCTCACCTGTGTGAATTCTTATGTGAGTAGTCAAACTGCTTTTCAAAGTAAAACTTTTGCCACAAATTGTACAAGAAAATGGCTTCTCGCCTTTGTGAGTTCGGATGTGTATATGAAGATTAGATTTCTTAGTGAAACTTTTCCCACAGGACAGACATTCAAAAGGCTTCTCACCAGTGTGAATTCTCATGTGTTCAGTCATACTACTTTTTACAGTAAAACTTTTGCCACAAATTGTGCAACAAAATGGCTTTTCACCTGTGTGAGTTCGCATATGATTTTTAAGATTACATTTATTAGAGAAGCTCTTTTCACAGGACAGACATTCATAAATCTTCTGACCTGTGTGAGTTCTCTTGTGAATCATTAAATGTTCTTTTTTTAGAAACTTTTCTCCACATGTCAAACATGGAAAAGGTTCCTCTCCTGTATCTTCGGTTTCCTGCGTCAGAACAAGCTGCTCTTCCTGCTCACTTATGGGGAGCTCCATGGTTTCCTCTTTTGTCCAGGGATGTTCTGTCTTTTGCTGCTCTTCTTTCATCTGCCAAGGTTCTGGTTCCTCTTGGTCCAAACTGGAAAAACTCTCCTGTCCACAGAGCTGCTGGTCAGAGAAAACCTCCTCTTTTTCAACATAATCCTGTAGGTGATCTGGAAAGACAAACACAGAAGAAAGACTTTCTATTGATGGATAAAGGGCACCTGTCATAAAAGCAATCTGGCCTAAATCCACAAAGAATTATTAAGCAAAGTAAAGTGTTTACATCCAACACCACAGTGACTGTCTGGCAAATAAGGGAGTAATGAGACACCCTAGCCTCAGCAGCGCTTCCTGTACACCTCTGCCTGGAAGAGACATACCCCAGCTCAATGTGTCAGAGGCTGAGTAATAAAAAGAAGTATTATGGTGAAATAAAGAAAAATAGGTCTAAAGGATAAGCCATCTGGAAAAGCTTCCTAATTTTTTGCTAAAAATATAGCAATCAGCAGGGCAACGGGGCTATGTTTGTGTTTTTGTTTTCTTCCTGTAAAAATAGTTTGAACCATAAAGGAAGTGAGTAAGTTTTAAAAAAAGATCACAATGTTGATGTTTAGACAGCACTAGAGGCAGGGTGACCTGCAATTCCTGGACGATGAGGTGATCACCTTCAGTCCCTTATATGGAAATGCAGTTACCCATCCTGGAGATGTTAACAGAGGCAAGTTTTTGCTCATCTTGGAACTCTTGTCTGGGTTCCCCTTCGCAGAAGAACTCAGCCATATCACTGGAGAGGAGGATACTTGATTTCATTGCAGAAGAAAAATACATTTTATATTTCCTGTCTTGCTGCCATCTTTACTCTGTCAGAGAGTTTGCTAATAAAAGATCATTACACATGTGTAAAAAAAAACTTTTCTGAGTCATCAATTTTCTGATGGTGTTCTGTAGAGAGGAACAAAAAATGGGATTACTCCCAAAACAGTTATTACCTACAACTCTTTTGAACATTTAACCCTTAATTTCCCTGATCCAAATTTCAAGGCAAGAAAACCTCTTCTTTTTGTAACTTTGTATCGTCCACCAGGTCCTTACTCTGAATTTTTAGATGAGTTTTCAGAGTTCCTTTCTGATTTGGTATTAAATACTGACAGGGTCATCATAGTGGGAGATTTTAACATCCATGCTGACATTGAAGGCGATAGCTTAAGAGCAGCCTTTAATACTATCTTAGACACTATTGGCTTTGTTCAAAATGTGAATAGTCCCACACATTCTCATCTTCATACTTTGGATCTTGTGCTGATATACGGCATAGAATGTGAAGAAATAACAGTATTTCCTCACAACCCTGTCCTCTCTGACCACTTTCTAATAACCTTCAGGATTACTTTAACAGAGTTCTCCTCCCCCAAAAGAAGGTTACATTTTAGTAGATCTTTATCAGATAGTGCAGTTATAAATTTTAAAGAATCTGCTTCACTTTCTCTCTCCTCTGTGTCGCTGACCAGTGCTGCAGAGTGCAAAAGCATAGCTTATTCCCCTTCACAGGTTGATGATTTTGTTGATGGGGTTGCTAGTTCTCTGCGTACTGCCTTAGACAACGCAGCTCCTTTGAAAATGAAAACCGTTAAAAATAGAAAGCTTGCTCCTTGGTTTAATGCAGAGCTGCGTACTTTGAAGCAAAATGCTAGGAAACTGGAGAGAAAATATCGCTCCACAGGCCTGCGGGAGTCCTTCCTAGTCTGGAAAAATGGTTTACTGCTGTATAAGAGGACCCTTTGTAAAGCTAGAGCAGCATACTTCTCCTCATTAATAGAGGAGAATAAGAATAATCCTAGATTTCTTTTTAATACAGTTGCCAAACTCACCCAGAGCCATAGCTCTGTTGAACAGTCCACCCCACCTGCTCTTAGCAGCAATGATTTTATGGGATTCTCTATAAATAAGATTAATCTTATTAAAAATAAGATCATAAGCACTCCTCTATCTGCGATTGTACCTGAGGTAGTCATGGAATCTGAACCGGGTTTAGACTGCTTTGATCCAGTTGAACTTTCTGAATTAGCAAAATTATTGTCTTCATCTAAGCCTTCAACTTGTATGTTAGATCCAGTTCAAACCAGGTTATTTAAGGAGGTATTCCCTTTGATCTCCTCCTCCATTTTAGATGTGATTAATCTATCTCTGTTACAGGGATATGTAGCTAAAGCTTTTAAGGTTGCTGTAATTAAACCTCTGCTTAAGAAACCGTCTCTTGACCAAGATGACTTGGTCAATTATAGACCTATATCCAATCTTCCTTTCTTATCCAAAATTCTTGAGAAAGTAGTTGCCAAACAAGTTTGCGATCACTTACACCATAATTAACTTTTTGAAGAGTTTCAGTCTGGCTTTAGAGCTCATCATAGCACTGAGACAGCTCTGGTGAAAGTCACTAATGATATTCTCATGGCCTCAGATAATGGACTTGTATCTGTGCTCGTCCTGTTGGATCTTAGTGCTGCATTTGATACAGTTGACCATAATATTCTTTTAGAAAGACTTGAATATTTTGTTGGAATTAAAGGAACAGCACTAGACTGGTTTAAATCTTATCTATCTGATCGAATTCAGTTTGTTCATGTTAATGATAGATCTTCAACATGCTCAAAGGTTACCTGTGGAGTACCACAGGGATCAGTGCTAGGACCAATTCTCTTTACTTTATACATGCTCCCAATTGGTAGAATTATTAGACAGCATGGGATTAATTTTCACTGTTATGCTGATGATACCCAGCTATATCTGTCTATAAATCCAAATTAAGCTAACCCATTACATAAATTACAGGCATGTCTTGAAGACATAAAATCCTGGATGACTTAACTTTCTGCTTCTGAATGCAGACAAAACAGAAGTTATAGTCTTTGGACCAGAGTCTCTGAAAAAGAAGCTGATTAGCCAGTCACTTCATTTGGATGGGGTTAAACTGATTTCAGATAAAAAAGTTAAAAATCTTGGTGTTATTTTTGATCAGGACCTGTCATTTAAATCCCATATCAAAGAGGTTTCTAGAATTTCCTTCTTTCATCTGAGGAACATTGCAACAATTAGAAATCTCCTGTCCAGGGGTGATGCTGAGAAACTAGTCCATGCATTTGTTACTTCAAGGCTGGAATATTGTAATTCTTTACTATCAGGAAGTCCACAAACTGTAGTTAAAAGCCTTCAGCTGATCCAAAATGCTGCAGCCAGAGTTCTGATGAAAATTAAAAAGAGAGATCACATCTCTCCTATCCTGGCTTCTCTTCATTGGCTTCCTGTTAAATCAAGAATTGAATTTAAAATCCTCCTTCTCACATATAAAGCCTTAAATGGCCAAGCTCCATCTTATATCACAGATCTGATTGTTCCTTATGTTCCTAACAGAGCACTTCGCTCTCAATCTGCAGGTTTACTAGTGGTTCCTAGAATTTCTAAAAATAGAATGGGAGGCAGATCTTTTAGTTATCAGGCTCCGCTCCTGTGGAACCAACTACCAGTTTTAGTCCGTGAGGCAGACACCCTGTCTACTTTTAAGGCTAGGCTTAAAACTTTCCTTTTTGATAAAGCTTATAGTTAGGGTGGCTCAGGTTATCCTGAGCTATCTCTATAGTTCTGCTGCTATACAGGTGCTGGTCATAAAATTAGAATATCATGAAAAAGTAGATTGATTTCAGTAATTCCATTTAAAAAGTGAAACTTGTATATTATATTCATACATTACATACAAACTCATATATTTCAGATGTTTATTTTGTTTAATTTTGATGATTACAAATGACAACAAATGAAAATCTCAAATTCATCATATCAGAAAATTAGAATATTGTGAAAAGGTTCAAAATTGATGGCCCCTGGTGCCACACTCTAATCAGCTAATTAACTCAAACCACCTGCAAAAGCCTTTAAATGGTCTTTCAGTCTAGTTCTATAAGCTACACAATCATGGGGAAGACTGCTGACTTGACAGTTGTCCAAAAGACGACCATCGACACCTTGCACAAGGAGGGCAAGACACAAAAGGTCATCGCTAAAGAGGCTGGCTGTTCACAGAGCTCAGTGTCCAAGCACATTAATAGAGAGGCGAAGGGAAGGAAAAGATGTGGTCGAAAAAAGTGTACAAGCAAGAGAGATAACCGCACCCTGGAGAGGATTGTGAAACAAAACCCATTCAAAAATGTGGGGGAGATTCACAAAGAGTGGACTGCAGCTGGAGTGAGTGCTTCAAGAACCACCACACACAGACGTATGAAAGACATGGGTTTCTGCTGTCGCATTCCTTGTGTCAAGCCACTCTTGAACCACAGACAGCGTCAGAAGCGTCTTGCCTGGGCTAAAGAGAAACAGGACTGGACTGCTGGTGAGTGGTCCAAAGTCATGTTCTCTGATGAAAGTAAATTTTGCATTTCCTTTGGAAATCAAGGTCCCAGAGTCTGGAGGAAAAGAAGAGAGGTACTTCATCCACGTTGCTTGAAGTCCAGTGTAAAGTTTCCACAGTCAGTGATGGTTTGGGGTGCCATGTCATCTGCTGGTGTTGGTCCATTGTGTTTTCTGAGGTCCAGGGTCAACGCAGCCACATACCAGGAAGTTTTAGAGCACTTCATGCTTCCTGCAGCTGACCAACTTTTTGGAGATGCAGATTTCATTTTCCAACAGGACTTGGCACCTGCACACAGTGCCAAAGCTACCAGTACCTGGTTGAAGGACCATGGTATCCCTGTTCTTAATTGGCCAGCAAACTCTCCTGACCTTAACCCCATAGAAAATCTATGGGGTATTGTGAAGAAGAAGATGCAATACACCAGACCCAACAATTCAGAAGAGCTAAAAGCCACTATTAGAGCAACCTGGGCTATCATAACACCTGAGCAGTGCCACAGACTGATCGACTCCATGCCACGCCGCATTGCTGCAGTAATACAGGCCAAAGGAGGCCCAACTAAATACTGAGTGCTGTACATGCTCATACTTTTCATGTTCATACTTTTCAGTTGGCCAACATTTCTATAAATCCTTTGTTTTTATTGGTCTTCAGTAATATTCTAATTTTCTGATATGATGAATTTGAGATTTTCATTTGTTGTCATTTGTAATCATCAAAATTAAACAAAATAAACATCTGAAATATATGAGTTTGTATGTAATGTATGAATATAATATACAAGTTTCACTTTTTAAATGGATTTACTGAAATCAATCTACTTTTTCATGATATTCTAATTTTATGACCAGCAACTGTAGGCTTAGACTTCTGGAGGACATAGGGACATCATTCTGCTTCATTCTCTCTCTGTTCTCCTATTCTGCAGAATCTGTTAGTTCAATCTGTTAGTTCAATCTCTAACGTTCTGCTCTATCTGCTTTTCCTCAGAGTAGCTTTGCCTCATCTGTTCCTGTTTGGCTGTGACGTCATCCTGGAAAGAAACATCAGCTGTGCTGCTTCCATCAACACCCTTGTTTATAGATGTTGGAGATCGGCCTGTTTTCCAGTGTGGTCCTGTGACTGAGTGGATGTGCTCTCTTCGTCCTCTGGCATGGGAGCTGGCTCGGAGCTCGTCTGCCTGGCTGTGTGTTTCCTGGACGGGGCCGCCTTTTACAGCTGCTTTTTGTGTCTCTGCTTCCGTCTCCTTGAACCCCAGTCGGCCTCGGCAGATGGCCGCTCACACTGAGCCTGGTTCTGCTGGAGGTTTCTTCCTGTTAAAAGGGAGTTTTTCCTCTCCACTGTTGCTACAAGCATGCTTAGTGTGAGGGATTGTATTTGAGTCAATGAGTCAATGCAATCAACTGGCTTTCCTTAGATATAAAACTTTGTATCAATTTGACTGTATGATCTAGTGAGCTGTAAAGTGCCTTGAGATGACATGTGTTGTGAATTTGGCGCTATATAAATAAACTGAATTGAATTGAATCAGAGTTCTTTAAAATAAAATAGGTTATTAGGGATCGTCTGAACATAAAATCTATTAAATATCACCCCTGGGGCTAATATGATCACAAATCACTGAAGACCAGTATTCAAAGAGCCATTGCAGACATCCCACGTCTCCCGGAAGTCTCCCTGATACAGATAGCTTTTCACAGATGCCCGCGAGTCGGATAAATGATCCTGGATTTTAGACAATGGGAGGTGGTGTTTTTTAGTGCAATTGAGAGTACAATAATTCGTGCACCATGTGCTTATTAGAACTACTGCGGTTGCGTAGACAGCAAGAGAGCGCTGGGTGTGAGGAGGAGGTTGCTGGTGAAACCTCTGCAGCGTTTCTGTCCAAAGCGATGCTCTGATCAACCAGCGATCCAGGCGACTGGTTGTCAGAGAGCTGATTGGATCAGTCCGATAACTTTCTCTGGGTTACTCTCTGACAGTCAGCTAGTTACCACCCAAAGCTGTGCATCCTGTGAAACCGCAGAGGTTGAATCCTTGAGCAATAAACCAAAATATAGGACTAATTTTACAGCAGAATATACTAAAGTATATCCACGTCTAGTGAAGGTGAGGAACAAAGGCAGATCTAGACCAAATGTACCAGGGGACCAGGAGGGGGGCAGCGTGTTATCATGGGGGCCCAGAAAAGCATTAAAAAAACAGGGCAAGGGTTCCAAATATATTAACAGAGCTGCATGAAGGGAAATTTCTTTTCAATGAGGTTCAATAAAAATTCTATTTATATTTTAATATAATATAAATTAATACATATTTATAATTTAGGAGTTTTACATATTTTTGACTTAATTTAAGTTAAAACTACCATTTTTTAAATAAAATTTGAATTACAACTCAAGAAAAACTTAAATTCATCTGTAAAAATTAGAGAAAGAAGAAAAAAACATGTAAAAGATGAAAACTGGAATTCTATCTCAATATCACTGAAGCTATCACCTTATCTGCTAGATCTTTTGACCTGCATGCTGCAAAAGAGTGAGGCCCCAAGAGGGAGGTGGACAGTATGGTCAAAGAGTCCTACCCGTCCCCCCATTAAGTTCTCAGGGACCTTCAAGTGAGTGACAGCATTTCCATTGTCATGCTGATGATACCCAGCTATATCTGTCTATTAATCCAGATGAAGCTAATCCATTACATAGATTACAGGCATGTCTTGACGACATAAAAACCTGGATGACTCTTGACGTTCTGCTCCTGATTGTAAAAAAGACTGAAGTTATAGTCTTTGGATCAGAGTCATTGAAAAATAAGCTGATTAGTCAGTCACTTCATTTGGATTGTATAAAATGGAGCTCAGATAATAATGTAAAAAATCTTGTTCTTATATTTGATCAGGACCTGTCACTTAAATCTCATTTCAAAGAGGAAGTCCACAAACTGTGGTTAAACGCCTTCAGCTGATCCAAAATGCTGCAGCCAGATGAAAATAAAAAAAGAGCGATCATATCTCTCCTATCCTGGCTTCTCTTTATTGATTTACTGTTAAATCCAGAATAGAATTTAAAATCCTCCTTCTCACATATGGCTCAGGTTATCCTGAGCTATCTCTATAATTATGCTGCTATAGGCTTAGACTGCTAGAGGACATAGAGATCCCTTTTAATCATTCTGCTTCATTCTATCTCTATTCCTATTCCTATATTCCCATTCTGTAGAATTTGTTAGTTCAATCTCTAACGTTATTCTCTCTCTGCTTTTTTCCATTGTAGCGTCAACTGGTCTGTTCATGTCTGTTACTGTTTGGCTCACCATCCTGGAGAGAAATATCAGCTGTGCTGCTGCCATCAACACCTTTGTATATAGATATTGGAGTTTGGCCTGTTTTTCAGTGTAGTACTGTTTCTCTGACTGTGATTAACTGGATGTGGTCTCTTCATCCTCTGCTATGGGAGCTGGCTTAAACTTTGTATCTGTTTGACAGGTTGATCTGGTTGAATTGCCTCTGTAAATCGACCTGAGATAACATGATGTGAATTGGGGCTATATAAATAAACTGAATTGATTTGAATTGATGACAGTTGTATGGATCCATTAAGAATACTGTTCTGGCTTGTGTAGTGATGAACTGAAAGAAACCCAAAAAGGAAAAGTAACATGAGTAACAACATTTAAATCCTTGTCTACAGTGATGTAGAGGAGGGTAAATCTTTCAGTGATACAAATATTAGGTAAGAAATAGAGAGGTGATATGATGAGATCTCAGTTAATTTGAGCATAATTTGATAAATATTTTTGTTCTGAATTTGATTCAATGGTTGACATGAACATTACTTTGAGATATGCCGTTCTCAAAATTGTTAACATATGTGGTAACAATCATGTAATCTTTTCTAAAGGAGATCCACCTGGAAATCCATCATGTCATTAATCTCAACAAGACATGGTTGTAAAACAGCCTGATCTCAATTCTTAATTTAACTATAGTCCAAATAAAAAGAGTTTTTTTTTCATCAACAAAAACACAAACCTCCCACATCAGATGACCTGAACAAGTAGAAGAAAAATATAAAAATATACAAAGACTTAAAATGGAATAAAAATGAGTCGCCCCATCAGGTATTTGGAGTCAGTGGGTTACATGACCTGGAAGCTATTAAAGAAATATAAAAAATAATCATAAAAAATATGTAAATAATATAAATGACATATAAAAAGGCTTAAAATTGAATAAAAGTTAGTGTGCCTCATCAGGATAATGTAATAGAACAATTTAAAACAGTTTTAGAGTCAGTGGGACATATGACCTGGAAGTTTTTGAAGACATATCAATTTTATTTTAATTATAAAAAAATTAAAAAAATTGTTTAAATTGTAATAAAACTGAATGTAACCCATCAGGCTAGTTTTCCCTGGATAGAAAACGAATCAATATGACTGTATCTTTGTTGTCTCTGAAAGGACCTTTAAATGACATTATTTGTGAATTGGCATCATGTAAATAAACTGAATTGAATCACCCCTCAGGTCTGCTTCTTATGTACATGCTCTAAGACAATAAGCTATCCCCCTAACAATAGTTGTTAATAATGATTAAATGGGCAATAAATATTAACAAATATGAGCCATACAGGGGGAGGAAAGAGTTACGAGACTGTCACAGCTTCCACCAAGAAGATCTTTGCTCTTTTCCCATTCACCATTTTAATAAAATGTTTAAAAAAATGTTAAAACATTTAAATTTAGTTAGTAAAACATAAGATTTCTCTCTTTAAAAATGTTGTTAGTAGATTTCTTTATCTGCAATAAATTGATTTACCAACACGAGGATTAAGGAACTCCCTCCAAGTATGTGTTCATATGCCCAGAAATTTATGGAGATTAGAAAGAGTAGCAACAATCTTTCAGTCTGACATATTGATTAGTCTAAAGTCAGTTAATAGTTACAATTCCTTTTAATGTTTAAACCCTATATACGCATGCACCCCCGAAAACTGTAAAGCTACAGAAACTCTTCTGCTTGCAACTTTACATTGTTCACCAGGGCCTTATTCTCAATTTTTATATCAGTTTTCAGAGTTCCTATCTTATTTAGTATAAAATACTGACAAGGTCTTTATAGCAGGGGATTTTAACATTCATGCTGACTTTGAAGGTGATGGCCTGAATGCAGCTTTTAATCCTATCTTAGAAAAAATGCAGCAGGGTCGGGATCACTTCGAGGCAGCAGCACCTGGTAGTGGCTCCTCCAGTGGCAGCAGGATCTAATAGTGACACTTCCGTTGGCACTCTGTCATGCAACGGCAAAAAAAAAAATGCCAGGCTTGTTGCTGCACACGTGTTATTTTATGACTACTTCCAAATAATCCTTTTATGTATATTATTTCTGATAAAAGCTTGTGGAACTTCCACCAACCACCTGCCACAACGTGTCACAATGCCAGCAGTCCAGCCTCCATAACTAATGGCAGGTCCACTGGCACCTGGTGGCAGCTGGATGCCACTACAGCTGGTACAAGGTGTTACCAAGCCAACAGTCCACCTGGTGCATTTCTATTGCTGTTTACGGGCAAACGGTTTGATTTTGGGGTGATTTAATGCCTGTTCTATATTTATGTTCAATAAATGAATAAATTCCCATTATTTAATAAACTCTTTTTTTTTATTTTATAAAAAAGTTATAAGGTAACGAATTGTGTGAATGGTTTGACTTGTAATAAGAAAAACTAATTTGGCAATATGAAACAAATCAAATGAATACGCTGGCACACTTATGAAGTCAGTGGCCCCTGGGTGCCACGAAGATGCCACGATAATGCCAGAGTATGCCAGGATGCTACCAAGATGCCAGACCGGCTGAAAAAGTGTCAACAGCCCACAGTGGTGGCTGCAGTTTTCGTTTAAGTAATGCTGATTATTGGCAAATCATACTTACATACTTAGTAAATAAGTAAATAAATAATTACTTCTCCCCCATATTTATGTGGCTTAAAAAAAAAAAAAAAGCCATTTTACTTTAGTCATAGAAACACTGCACGTCCCCAATCAACTCCAGCACAGAGCCCATCTGTCACTGCCCAGCATCTGTGCTTTCTGAGGGGGTAGATTTATTAGGAAGTCCCACCGAATCAGAGCTGCATCTGGATGAACCAAAGAGGACATTTTTTCAGAGCTTTTGGGGCTTATCCCAAGAATGATGGTCTCCCCAAGGCAATTCAAGTTTTTGTTTTTTTTACAAGGAAAGATTTAGCAGCAGTCCGTGATGTTAAGTTTCACAAATAGTGAGACCTTGAAAGGAAATGACATGGGGTTGCCAGGGGTAACGGTAGATCAAAAGCATTCCAGCCACTAAATGAGGTAAACTTTCCCACTGTTATATTCAGTACCAGCACAAGTATGACATGTGATCTTAGGCAATAAGTTTATATAAAGAAACAAGCGCAGGACTAACGTCTGCTGGGAGAATGACGTCATCGGCCATAATTAAAAATAATTTTATCTTAAAAACCAGATCAGCACAATGACAGTTTTATCCGTACAAATGAAGCAGCACTGAAAAAGTAGGCTAGACGATTTTGATTCAATTCAGAGCTTAATGGGTGGATAAGGGACCTCTGGGTGACCTACAGAGAAATCTTTAATATCTTTCAATTCACAGTTTAAAGGAATAGTACACCCAAAACATGATTAGCCTTCATTTTCTACTCACCCCCATGCTGAACAACACTCTGGAGTACTTTTTTGATATCTCAAATGCATCTGGAGATCTGGGAGGCTTCTTGCTGTCTGCTGACATTCAAATAATGCAGGTCCATGGCGCCCGAGGCAGAAAGGTCCATAAAAGTCCACAAAAAATGTGTCAATATTCCTCCATACTGCTCGTCCAATGTATTCCAAGTGTCCTGAGTGGGTAGCTTCCATAATTTACTCGAAACAAAGTCATTTAGAATGTTTTTAGAGCATAAACAGTAGTGTACAGGATTTCCTAAAAGCGCGCGCCTGCGAGTTCACGAGCCTACGGAAACCGCGGCAGACCAAACCAGATGAAAGTGCGCATTCAGCGTCTGCTCTTGATAATGCAAGCGTAGAAGAAGAAATGTGCTGTTTACCTGTGCAAAGAAAGAAACAACGAAAGAAAAATGTCTAAGGACTTCAGTGTTGAGGAAGAGCATGAGTTCTTTACCGAGCTGAATGAGCACTTTCATCTGGTCTGGTCTGCCGCGGTTTCCGTAGGCTCGTGAACTCGCAGGCGCGCGCTTTTAGGAAATCCTATACACTACTGTTTATGCTCTAAAAACATTCTAAATGACTTCGTTTCGAGTAAATTATGGAAGCTACCCACTCAGGACACTTGGAATACATTGGACAGTATGGAGGAATATTGACACGTTTTTTGTGGACTTTTATGGACCTTTCTGCCTCGGGCGCCATGGACCTCCATTATTTGAATGTCAGCAGACAGCAAGAAGCCTCCCAGATCTCCAGATGCATTTGAGATATCAAAAAAGTACTCCAGAGTGTTGTTCAGCATGGGGGTGAGTAGAAAATGAAGGCTATTCATGTTTTGGGTGTACTATTCCTTTAATATACTGTGCAGATTCGACTCACCTGGTTCAGTGACAGAACAAATACATGAAATAGAGATGACTTGATGGCTCCGCATTAACCTCATAACAAAGAAACACATCATAACCGCTAATGGTTCAACATGGACTTTATTGGTCCATCAGGTATTCACATTTTCTTTAAAGTCTCATCTGCCAACTCCAACTTTCTTTCAAAGAGCTAGAAACTCATCTGTTTAAACTAAATATGAAATATTTCAATTTGCCAAACAATTACCACAGAAAACAAAGGAAGACACATTCCCTAAATCATCATCTTAACATTTTAATACCATTAAACAATTTATATTACAGCTTTAGGTTGTATGTAAATATCAGAAAAAAAGACATGGAAAAAGATCATTTGTAACCTAAATGAAACAATACATATTTTTATAATAAATTAAGTTATTTCTACTCACTATATCAATATAGAAATTATTGAATTAAAGGGAAACCTCCACCACAGAAAATAATAATTTGCATCAAGTAAATAAAAAAAATGTCTGAAGTGAAAAGAACAAAATGAAAAAGAATGAAAATGACACCTTAGCTAGAAAAAGGCTTTTAATCAGTCAGCTTCTCATGTAATGAGGTGAAGGAGTTTTTGGATCGACATTTTATCAAAAGTAAAACATGGAAAACACCTCTACTGATCATTCCTGTGGTTTCTTATGTAAAGCAATATCTCTCTCTTTTTAGTATTATTAGTTTAATTTGTCATTGAGGAAAAATTGGTCTCACATGAATCGCCATGTGTTGAGTCAAATTATCCTCTCTAGTAAAACTTTTGCTACAAATTGTACAGGAAAAAGGTTTCTCCCCTGTGTGAATTCTGACGTGTCTATCAAGATGAGATTTCTGATTGAAGTTTCTTCCACAGAACAAACAAGAAAAATGTCTTTCATCTGAATGAGTTTTCACGTGAAAAGTCAAATGACATTTTGTGGTAAATGTTTTGCCACAAATTATACAGGAAAAAGGCTTCTCACCTGTGTGAGTTCTGAGGTGTGTATTAAGATGAGATTTCTGAGTAAAGCTTTTTCCACAGGAACGACATTCGAAAGGCTTCTCACCTGTGTGAATTCTCATGTGTTCAGTTAAATTACCCTTTAGAGTAAACTGTTTGCTACAAATAGTACAGGAGTAAGGCTTCTCACCTGTGTGAATTCTCATGTGTTCATTAAGTCCAGATTTAAAGATAAAGGTTTTTCCACAGGACAGACATTCAAAAGGCTTCTCGCAAGTCTGATCTCTTGTGTGTTTGGTCAAATTACTTTCTAAAGTAAACCTTTTGTTACAAATAGAACAGGAAAATGGTTTCTCACCTGTAGGAAGTCTGGTGTGTGTAACAAGATTTGATTTCTGAGAAAATCTTTTTCCAGAGGACAGACTTTCATTAATGTTCTCGCCTGTGTGGGTTCTCATTTGATCCATTAAATGTTCGTTTTTAAGAAAGTTTTCACCACATGTAAAACATGGGAAAGTTTCCTCTTCTTTATCTTCAGCCTCCTGCTTCAGAACAAGCTGCTCTTCCTGCTCACTAATGAGGACCTCCATGGTTTCCTCTTTTGTCCAGGGATGTTCTGGTTCTTGCTGCTCTTCTTTTATCTGCAGAGGTTCTGGTTCCTCTTGGTCGAAACTGGAATCCCTCTCCTGCTGGTCAGAGAAATCCTCCTCTTTTCCAACATAATCCTGCAGGTAGTCTGGAAAGACAAACACAGCAGAAAGACTTTCTATTGGTGGTTAAATAAAGGACACTTCTCTTTAATCATCCTTTTGTTTATCCAACTACATATCCCAGCATGCACTGCAGCTCTGACATTACAATCACAGGTTTGGACCCAAATTTTATCTTTAAACCTTTAGATTATCTCTGAAGACAACACGTTTTTCTTTCATTTTTCCAGTTCATCCAATCTTATTTTACATTCATTGATAAAATAAGCATCTGTACGTCTATTTCCATCATAGAATACATGATGTATGTACATGTTCATGATCATCAATGATATATCAGTATCCAACTAACTTAAATGTAGATCTATGTTTTGATTATCAATCTGATAGTGCAATGTCATGAGAAGTACTGAGCTTGATTTATGTAGCTAAATATTAGGTTTTAATATTTAAGTGAACTTAAATTTTTTTATCTGGAGTGAGCGAGGATCATGTGGGGCGACCACTACTGGGTGTTTAACATGATGAATATAATTTCCTCAGTTTTTATTTATTTATTTATACATAAAAGTTGTTTAAACTTGTTTAAGCCTCACTGTTTATTTAAACACATTTTTCTTTATAAAATCAGTCATCTGTTTCTGTTATAGTGTGAGCTTAAAGGAGTAATCTTTACCATTTGGATAGTTTTTTCATTAGACCACTAAGCTACAGAATGGACATGAAGGTTTACTCAGAATTGTGCATCATTCACCTTGTCATTAAAACTTTCTCTGCAATTGGCTCAGAATTTTTTTTCCTTGTCATTAATGAAAAACTATTTGGTTTCAGCAACCAGAGAAGGAAGCTTAAGGGCAACATTCCATATATGAAGGCAGAGACAGAGTGCTGGAGGCAGGCACCAGCCCCACAGTGACGCTGCCTGATGAGCCAGAGAAGATGGATGGATATGCTTAGATTTAAATCTCATTTCAGTTGGAAAATGTGATTTTTTAGTTGATTTCTTTTCATTTCAAGAAATGTCGCCAATGTAGCTCCACAGATTTAATTCTATCTTCCTGGGAATCACAGTTTTCTGTTGGTTGAGTCTAAAATGTTAGAATTTTAGCTTAAAGCTGCAGTCTGTAACATTGAGAAGAGAGCAGACTTCGACTGAAAATTTGAAGAAAAACAGGTTTCATGCCACTCCCCCACTCTCTCTGCTTCACTCATGGCCCACCTCCAAGCTCCACCCCTCTCACGGCATCTGCGCGGCTACCGCATGCGACCAGAAGCGTCCAAGCAGCGTATGCGGCATGGAGTGTGAACCGGTAAGAGCGATAACACTCACCTCCAAGCTGCTAGATATAAGATGCTGGTTATACCGAAGTTACTGTGTAAGCAGTTGTCGGCAGGGGCAGTAAGGGCAGTTTCTTATTCGCTGGTGGCTGTCGCTCCGCCATGACTTCCACGCGCGTCCTCCTGACTGCGGCAGCCGGGCGGTAGCGGCAGGTTAAACGGTGAGAGGGGAGGGTGGCGGGATTCAGCGTGTGTGAGCTGTGATTGACACTCCATCAGACGCTCCTCTGGCTGTGATTGGTTGTTTTGACTCGTCCCGAAATATTCTTTCCAGATTGAAATACAGGCAGTTTGCGGGACCAATTGAAGCAGTTTTTTTCACAGGTTACATATCACATGTACTGCTGTCTGGGCATAGGGACAGTTTTAGCCAATATGACAAAAAAGTGATTTTTAAAAACTTACAGACTTCAGCTTTAAGAGCATCATGGTCAATATCAGTGTTGGATCGTAGTTCTCTATTTGCTTCAAAGTTACTGCTTTTATTTTTGCATTTAAATCTCTTAGCAGTTTTATTAATATTTATGTATACATTTTAGGAACTCGGTGAATATTGAACTAATTTACACATTTTCTTTTTTTTTGCAGAAAATAAACAAATGGTTCAGTGCATTTAAATATTCTTAGTGTGGTTAAGAGTAATAGAATTTTCTGATAGGATCTATGTTTCTTGCCAAGCACAGCTACTCATACATTTTTATTACTACATACAGAAACATTTATACAGGTATGCACAAATATACATTGATATTGATTATCTATTCTTCAGAAGCACAGTGTTTACATTTGTAAAAACACTGTACAAAACAGTAATTTATTTATTCTTTATATATTTATGTGAATGTTATTTTTACCCATGTTTTAGCTGCTTTGTTTTTATGTATACTATTTTACTTAAAACATTTAGCCCTTTGGTTGGCTGTGGTTGTTTTTATTTGCTGAACAAATAAAATTAGATTTTTTTTTAACTGTCACTTATTCTATTATTATGCACTTTTGCTGTATCACCACTATTTCCCCACTGTGGGAGTTTCTATTCTATGTAGTGTATATCTGCTGTTTATTTAGGAATGTCTTCCAAAGCTCTGATGCCTTCATGAAGTTCTCCCTCCAGCCCCGATGTCAACAGTCTGTTGATTTAAACAAAACTCGCTGCAGTGCTGAGGCAACCTTCTACTGTTCTGCTTAAAGCAGCAGGTTAGGGCAGCAGGATGACCTCCCCAAGATGGTGGCCGTAATTTCTGCGCCGTGACAGTCAATGCGGGGTCTGCTCTTATATTATGTCTATGATACCGACGGCTTTCTCCGATTGCAGTGAATTCGGAGCGAAGAACAGGTTTAACCGGAGCAAATTACTAACTAGACCGCAGTTATTAAACCCCAATGCTGGAAGTGAGCGAGCTGACCGTAGTAAGATGGCCGCCAGCCGGAAGTTAGCTTTAGCTTAGCATCTTGATCTCCTCTAAGCAGTTTTCCAATCAGATAAGGCTAAAATCCACAGCGTGCATCATCAGGGAATGGTTTCTATCAGGTGTTTCCTACCTATCCGGTGTAAGATGATCTGGGGGATCCTGGTGAAATCCAGCAGTAGATGTTGATCGTCCATCTTTTCCTCCGAATTGACCAAACTCCCTTTAAACTCCGTGAATGTTTCTTCAGCAGGAGTTAACTGCTCGGTGATAAACTCTCCTTGAAGTTGGACTGAAGACATTCTCACTGCAAACACCCCCAGATTATCAGCCTCTCTACAATGACTCCACACACAAGCTAAGCTAATGCTGCTAATGCTACCCGATCCCTGCTAGCAGCTCATTGCGCATGCGACATCTACATCCTGGTCACCCTCTGGCTATTGATATGGTTTGAAATGGAAAAACAAGGAGTTTGGTTCAGCAATATTTAGATACAAAATATTATGGATTTGTTGAAGTTTATATGGATGCATCAAAAGATTCAATAACAGGAATGGTGTTTAGTTTGTAGTTCCAGAATTTAATTTTAAATCAGGTCAAAGAATCAGTGAGGGAGTTTTAGGGAACAGAGGAGAAATCTTTGTGATATATTGTATTTAGAATGGATTGAAGAAATCCATCCACTCAGAGGTTTAGTTTGTCCTGATTCTAGTTCATCGTTATATTCATTCCATCATTCAGACAGCAGACCTGAAATCTAATTAGAAATTTAGCAATTAATTGAAGCCATGGTATTAATAGTTTCTTTTATATGGATTCCTTCTCATATAGGAATAGAAGAGAATGAGATGCTGAGAAATATGCAAAACAAGCTACTAAAAGCAGTCAGATTTATATAATAAAACCATTTACTAAAGGTGATATGAAATCAGTAATTAAGGTAAAGGTTAGAGCAAGATGGCAGAATTATTCGGAAGAAGAAAGAAGTGGAAGATGGTGTTAAAAAGTTGGAATTATGAGGAAAGGCTGCTAACCAACCAATGGGCAGAAGGTGACCCTCTAGGACACACCTTTACTAATTTGCATAATGAGGCAGAAATGCAGACAGAAATGTACATACAACAGGCAGAAATAAATAGTGTTGAAGTAATAAATAGGATAAAAAATACAAAGGAAGAATAAACCACACAAAAATGTTATTACATGCACAAAAATAAATACTTAAAAAAATAAGTAATAAATAAATAAAGTTGAAGATTATAACTGACAATAAATAAGTAAATTAATAACAAAGGAAGAAAGGAGAGAAGCTAATTAAAAGAGATATACATTTTTCTCTCATTGTATAATTTAATTTCTATCAACATTTAATTGTTTGTGGTATTTTTAGGGGGGAATTAACTGCATGCTTATTTATTTTTGGGGCATTTATCTATTTCTGTATTTATTTATAATTATGGCACGATTGGTCGTCCATACACTTTGATCCCACAGGTTTAAATAGAGCTTTAATTAGATTAGGGAAACATGATACACAGAAATGGGATTTTTGTTTTCAAGAAGGAACAATGGACATGGACCGTAAATCAGAGGGTTAGTCTCTATTATTGAGATATCTTAAAAAAGACTAATTTGATAAACAGGATTTAGTTTTTAGTTTTCTTTTGTAGAAATAGTTGTAGGATATTGTATTAGTTCATACGCGATCCTTATTCCATTTCAGTTGGTGGCGGTAATGCACCAAAAGTGGTTTGCCAACCACCAAAAAAACACAGGAAGAAGAAGCAGGGAGTCTGGCGATGGTATTCGCTCGCCCTCTACTGGTTCGGTTCAGAGGCCGATACTCTGGTTTTCTTTTCGACTGGCCGACACTGAGGAAATGTTTTTGACAGGAGGCAGTTAACAGAGAAGATCGATAGCAGTTGGCATAAACTGGTTCGGGGAAATGGACTCTGGCGACTGGACACCCGTGGCTAACAGGAGAAGAGGAGCAGGGGCAAATAGGAGAGGCGATTTAGGGTGGATGTTGAGTCAAGGAAGTAAACGTAGTTTGGAAGTTCTGATGAAGGCAGTGGGTTTGTGCAGAAAAGAGCTGCGAGAGAAGAATGTAAAATCATCTTCAAATTTAGAAAAGAAGATGAGAATGTGGGTTTAAGTCCGATAGCAGTATCCAGGGAGTTGAAAAAGAAGCTGGGAGATGTGGAAATGTCGAAGATTTTCAGAGACGGAAGCCTGTTGATAACATGCAAAACAGAGGAACAGAAAAACAAAGCCTGGCAAGTTGAAAGTGTGTATGAAAATAATTAGTGAGAAAAAGACTGTGGGTGAGAGTAGAGTTACAAGAGGGGTAATAACAGGGATACCTGCAGAAGAAGACCTGGACAAACTAAAGCACAGTATTAGTGGAGGCAAGTAGAATTAAGAGACTGATGAGAACAATAAACGGTAAAAGGGTTGATCTCACATTAGTATCAAATTCATTATCAGGAATTTGTACATTTGTAGTCAGAGGATCAACAGTAGGAAGTGACCATTATACTATAGTAACAATAGCAGGATTGAGTCTAGAGGAATATGAAACGGTAGGTTTGAATAAATGGTCATTTAGTAATGCTAATTGGAAAAAAATTAAGGATATTAGTGATCAAGAAATGGAAAAAGGAATAGAAATAAGATGTTGAAAATTTAAGTGTTTAATTTTATAGAGTTGTTCTAAAGGCTGCAGAGAAATCGGTAGAGAAAAAGTCAGGTAAGCATAAAAGTAAGATTGTACCATGGTGGACAAAGGAATGTCAAAAAGCGATTAAAATCTTGAAATAAAGATTTTTAAATCATTAAATAGGAATCGCTGTTTTCAAAACAAATGTAGGGAGAACCATAAAAAATGCAAAGAAAGAATACTGGAGAAAATTTTGTTGCTCAGTAGGAAGGGAGACAGACATTGGTAAAATATAGGGGGCTGATAAAAAGAGAGTCTTAAATGATGGACAAACAATAGCAGTGAGAGATGAGGAGAAAGCAGAGATGCTGGCTAAAACTTTTGCAACAATTCAAAGCTCAAGTAATAACAGTGAAAGAGGGGAAAAAATGAGGGAAAAACAGTGAGGGAGAATGATGAGTTACAACAAGAAGAAGATTCTAATGACTTATTGAACTCATCTTTTGCAATGATAGAACTAAAACACGCTCTCCAGAAAACCAAGATGTCAGCACCAGGAAACGATCAGATTTGTTATGAAATGATAAACTCAGTGAAAATTCAAAGAATGTATTACTAGAACTATATATTAAAGTATGGGAGAATGGGAAACTGCCACAGAGCTGGAAGGAGGCTGTGGTGATGCCAATTCGCAAACCAGGAAAAGATTCTACAAAACCCATGAAATTACAGACCAATCGTTTTAACATCAAACATATACAAGATAATGGAGAAAATAATAAATGAAAGCTTAACATACTATATGGAAACGAAAGGATATGTAGCCAAATCCCAAAGTGGTTTTAGGAAAGGAAAAAATACAATGGACCCAGCTGTATGTTTACAACATGAAATTAGAAAAGCACAAGTAAACAAAGAAAGTGTAGTGGCTGTCTTCTTTGATATGGAGAAGGCATACAATATGCTGTGGGGAGAAGGCTTGTTATTTAGACTGTCTCAATTAGGTAGTAAAGAATGTATATATATAGAGAGGGAACAATATATTGTAGAGAACGGAACACCTCAAGGAAGCATAATAAGTCTGTTATTATTCTCCATAATGATCAATATGTTTTCAGGGAAATGGGGAATGGGATGAGTTTTTCGCTTTTTGCCGATGACGAGGCTAGTTAGAAGAGGGAAAGAAATCTGAAATTTATTGTAAGTAAACTACAGGATACTATTACAAAAATAGAGGAGTGGTCCTATGAACAGGGTTTTAAATTCTCTGTAGAAAAAACAAAGGCAATGTTTTTCACAAAGAAAAGAATTGGTACTGACGTCAAACTAAAGTTGTATAATAAAGAATTAGAGATAGTAAAAACATTAAATATTTTTGGGTTATGGTTTGACGAGGGAATATCATTGGGTGTACATATCCAGAAAGTACTGGACCAATGTAGGAAGGTGTTGAATGTTATGAGATGTTTGGTGGGAAGTGATTGGGGAGCTGCTTTGTTGGTTCACTGTGTTTTATCAAGGGCAGGGTCAATGCAGCTAGCTAGCAGGAGATTTTGCACTTCATGCTTCCATCTGCTGAAAAGTTTTATGGAGATGAAAATTTCATTTTTCAGCACGACCTGACACCTGCTCACAGTGCCAAAAACACTGATAAATGGTTTACTAACCATGGAAACGCTGTGCTCGATTGGCCTGCCAACACTCCTGACCTGAACGCCATGGAGAATCTCTTGGATATTGTGAAGAGAAAGTTGAGCGACGCAACACCCAACACTGTGGATGAGCTAAAGGTTGCTATTAAAGAATCTTTGGCTTCCATAACACCTCAGCAGTGCCACAGGCTGATTGCCTCCATGCCACGCCACACTAAAGCAGTCATTTCTGCAAAAGCATTCCTGACAAAGTATTGAGGAAATACCTGTACATCATTATTTGAGGGTTGACTTTTTGTATTAAGAACGCTTTTCTTTTATTGGTCGGATTGAAAACGCTAATTTTGTGAGATAGGAATTTTGGGTTTTCATGAGCTGTATGCCAATATCTTCCATATCAAGACAATAAAAGAACTTAAATATTTCAGTTAGAGTGCAAAGAATCTAAAATATATGAATGTTCAAGTTTTATCATTAAATTATGGAAAATAATGAACTTTATCACAATATGCAAATATTTTAAGAAGGAGCAATACAGGCATATGTTAATAATGACTACAGCTTCATCCAGATATATAAAGATGCATCAAAGAGTTTAGTTAACAAGATAGGAGTATCTTTTATTGTCCATGAGTTTCATATTATAATAGGAAAGAGAACCAGTGATGATATATCAGTATACACAGCAGAAATGCGAGCAATTCCGTTTGCAGTACAATGGGCAGAGGAGATAAGACCTCTGAGAGTGAATATTTGTTCAGATTCATCCTCATCACTAATCAGTTTACAGAGAAGTCACTCAGATAGCAGAGCAGATATTTTGATTGGAATCCAGGATACATTATACAGATTTCAAAAGACGGGCATAACAGTCATATTTTTATGGTTACCAGCACACAGGGGAGTTAAAGGAAATGAAATGGCAGATAAGTCTGCAAAGGAGGCTACAACAAGAGGGGCCATCGATGTGTCAGTTAAAATTAGTAAGATGGAAACAAAGAACATCGTTCAACAGAGGCTTAAGGAAAGGTGGTAAAAGCAATGGAAAGAAGAGAGGAAAGGATGGTGGTTTTACATGATTCAGAGGAGAGTGGGAGGGATGATATGTGAAGTAAGGAAGAGAAGAGAAGAAACAATTAAATCAAGACTTAGATTTGGGCATACAGCATTAAACAGTACTTTATTAAAAATAGTAAGCAACATAAGACAATCTAACATGTACACTGTAAGAAGTATGTAAGAAAAAGGTGGGAATTGGTTCAAAATCTTAATAAAGAAAGCATACACTTTAATTTAATAGAAATCCTTAGAAATAACTAAAGAAATAAGTGTTATGAAATAGTTTTTCATTATCTTAGATCAATCAGTGTAATTGGGAGGATTTGGATCTTATTTTGGTTTTATTGGTTTTTGTTTTGTTGATTTTGTTTTGTTCAGTATGAGTAGGTAGTAGCCATTCAGATCCAAACTCCAGGTATGGATCTTAGGAAAGAAAAATTTTTGATAGACAACACCGAAGATTGATCAATCCGGCCTGTTTTTATACAGGTCAGTTTTCCATTTCAGGATTTTCTTTTCCAGGATCCAGTTCTAGGATCCCATTCCAGAATCAGTCTCCAGGACTCTGAATGTCTGGTGGATCAGACTTGGGAGTTAGACTTATTTCAGTCTGAAAAACTCACACGAAGAGAAAAGACAATTAGGAGAAATTTATTAACACAATTACTTTGTCTTTGGGGCTCAGACCTCGGCAATTAATTTTGATAGATATGCATAAACAGGAGCAAAGAATAGGGCTGTTTCCCCTCCAGGCCTGAAACTGGTGGTGGAGTGGAGATAGATGAAGTTGGTCAGTCTGTAGACCGCTGGTTAGTGAGATGGTATGCTGAGCTTAATGGGGAGATCCAGCGGATTGCGTGAGCTTCACTTCCTCCAGCAGTCAAACTTAAGACTTCTCTCTTATTTAATTTGTTTATTTATTCAATCATGCTAATATTCATATAAGTAATATATGTTACACATAACATTTTATTGAATTGTTATATTCAATTCAATTCAATTCAGTTTATTTATATAGTGCCAAATTCACAACACATGTCATGTCAAGGCACTTTACAGTTCAACCAGATCATACAGTCAAATTGATACAAAGTTTTCTATCTAAGGAAAACCAGTTTATTGCATTGACTCATTGACTCAAATACAATCCCTCACACTAACCATGCTTGTAGTGACAGTGGAGAGGAAAAACTCCCTTTTCACAGGAAGAAACCTCCAGCAGAACCAGGCTCAGTGTGAGCGGCCATCTGCCGAGGCCGACTGGGGTTCAAGGAGACGGAAGCAAATATAACAGATTCATGGCCTGTCGTGAAAGATTCTCATCCAGTTTATGGTTCTGCTCCCTTAAATCTCATACATGCTGGACAGTCTGGCTGGCCGAAACAGCCCTAACATCTGATTTTCAGGATATGCCAGGTATCCACCACTCCAAACAGCAGAAATCCTGTTACAAAAAATCCAATTATGTACGCTTCTGCTACGTCCTAGACCTAGACTGACTTTGTCAAACACAATCTTCCACTTTTGCCAAAAAAAATCATTATGTATCTGGAGAAAAACATCCCATTTGGACAGGAGGGTTCCCCTTGAAAAAAATTGTATTGAGAAACCAGCTGACAAGAATCAAGTTTGGACGTTTGGTAAGATATGTAGAGAGAAGCTCCAAAAGAAGTCAAGACACAGAGCTGATGGAGGGCAGACAAGAAAGGGTGCCAGAGACTGAAGAAAAGTGTCCTACTCCAAGAGCCAAATTATGTGTGATAATCACATTTATTTATCTTTTCTTACAGAAACTTGGTTGCAACAACAGATTATGTTAGCATAAATCAGGCAACTTATTCCAGCCATTTAAATGTTCATATGCCCAGAAGGTTTGGGAGAGGAGGAGTACTAACACATTTTCAATCCGACTTATTAGTACAAAGTCATTTGATAGTTAAAACCCCTTATTTTTTTGTTGTAAAGAAGGAAGGGAGAGGAAAAACTCCCTTTTAACAGGAAGAAACCTCCAGCAGAACCAGGCTCAGTGTGAGCGGCCATCTGCCGAGGCCGACTGGGGTTCAAGGAGACTGAAGCAGAGACACAAAAAGCAGCTGTAAAAGGCGGCCCCGTCCAGGACACACACAGCCAGGCAGACGAGCTCTGAGCCAGCTCCCATGCCAGAGGACGAAGAGAGCACATCCACCCAGTCACAGGACCACACTGGAAAACAGGCCGATCTCCAACATCTATAAACAAGGGTGTTGATGGAAGCAGCACATCTGATGTTTCTTTCCAGGATGACGTCACAGCCAAACAGGAACAGACGAGGCAAAGCTACTCTGAGGAAAAGCAGAGAGAGCAGAACGTTAGAGAATGAACTAACAGATTCTGCAGAATAGGAGAACAGAGAGAGAATGAAGCAGAATGATGAAATGGGGGTCCCTATGTCCTCCAAAAGTCTAAGCCTATAGCAGCATAACTATAGAGATAGCTCAGGATAACCTGAGCCACCCTAACTATAAGCTTTATCAAAAAGGAAAGTTTTAAGCCTCGCCTTAAAATTAATTTCAATTCAATTCAGTTTATTTATATAGCACCAAATTCACAACACATGTCATCTCAAGGCACTTTACAGTTCAACCAGATCATACAGTCAAATTGATACAAAGTTTTATATCTAAGGAAAACCAGTTGATTGCATCGACTCATTGACTCAAATACAATCCCTCACACTAAGCATGCTTGTAGCGACAGTGGAGAGGAAAAAAGCCGCTATCGCCTTCAATGTCAGCATGGATGTTAAAATCTCCCACTATGATGACCCTGTCAGTTTTTAATACCAAATCAGAAAGGAACTCTGAAAACTCATCTAAAAATTCAGAGTAAGGATCTGGTGGACGATACAAAGTTACAAAAAGAAGAGGTTTTCTTGCCTTGAAATTTGGATCAGGGAAATTAAGGCTTAAATGTTCAAAAGAGTTGTAGGTATTAACTGTTTTGGGAGTAATCAGTAAGTCAGGCTGGAAGATTGTTGCTACTCCTCCTCCTCGCCCAGAACTTCTGGGTATGTGAAAATTTAAATAGCTTGAAGGAGTTGCCTCATTTATGCTCACATAATCCTCTTGCTGCAGCCAGGTTTCTGTAAGGCAACACAAGTCAATGTGATTATCACAAATCAAGTCATTAACTAGCAGACTTTTAGAGGAAAGAGATCTTATGTTAAACAGACCGCATTTAATTGTTTTAACTTTTTCCCCAATTGGAGTTATTTTGATTTTAATTAGATTATCATGATTTACTCCTTTGGGAATATTTGCTAATGTATTAGATTTTGGTCGTGGGCAAGAAACTGTCTGGGTGGAGTAATAAAGTAAGTTATATGTAAGCACAACTGGCTGTTCAAGTAGTCTCAGCTTTTTAAAATAATTATTTTTAACATACTAAATGAGACACTAAAACAGGCATGCCCAAAGTCAGTCCTCGATGGCCGCTGTCCTGCAGGTTTAGAGGTTTCTCTTCTTTTTTTTTTTATTGGCGGATGGCAACCAACTTAAGTTTTATTCATCGCCACCTACCAGACTGGAGTGTGAATGTCAGAGGGAAGTCAATAATGCATAAATCAATGGTATACACAAACCTGCAAATTTAACATTTTTATGTATGTATATGCACATGCATACACACACTTATATGCATACTTTCAATGCAATTAAATAACCCAGTGTTTAAAAAAATCTAATAAATTTCTAAAATAATTTTATTTTTTTCTCCTAAACAGAGGTTTCCCTGCTTCAGTTCAGCTGATTTTCATTGATCGCTGATTAACAGACTTTTGCTGAACTGTAATGATCGGAATCAGCTGTGCTTAAGTAGGGAAATCTCTAAACCTGCAGGACAGCGGCCCTCTAGGACCAAATGTGGATGTTTCTGCTAGAATATATTTTTGTCTGTTGGAGGGCCACACTGGAGGAGCCTCTCTCTAAAAACACAATTAGGATTAAATTTGAAGAAAATGAAATATCAGATGCTGCTCTTATTCCTTTGATATTTATTTTATATGTTAGGTTTGTGGTAAATTTTTTTAATCTAAAACCTTGGTTTGTATTTCCCTTTTTTCAGAAAACACAGGATTCAGCATTTTGCAGGACTGAGTTTTCAACCATTTCAACCATTTTTTTCCTACCACAATCACATAAGTACAAAGCAGGAACAACATAATAGTTTTGTGTTCGGTTTTTGTCATAGAACTCATGAAAACCTCTTCACGATAGCCTGGATTGTGCGGTGCAAATTTGAACTTGAGTTCAAGCACATTTACCCTACAGTTTCAAACCACTTCACTGAGCTTTTAAACTGCTATTCTCTGTTTGATGTTCTTTCAGACGTCGTATATGACAGAAACCAGGTTATTTGTAACCACATGCAAGCTGAACTTTCTTTCTCTCTGTGGAGGAATGGAGAGCTTCTGTATCTTCTGAAAATGTAAATAATCTTGTGTGTATTTAGCCTGGTGCAGGAGTGGGAAAAAAAACAGTAAAACATGCACTTTATTTTTAAGTTCCCTGTAAGGGAGATTTCAATTATGAACTTTTGTGCTTCACACCTTGGTATGAAGCATAGAATTGTAATGCTACTCTCTGTTAAAAGGTTTTGCCCGTCTGTTGGAAATTGCCTGTTTCTCCCTTATTGTGGCTCAGGATTTGTTGGTAAATATGTATATTTTTATTTTCATTTTCATAGGTTCCTGTCAGTGAATATAAGCTTAATCATATTATTATTATTTATTTTATTGATTATTTACATTTTTCAAGTTGAGATTTATACCAAATATGTTACTGATACTGAAGTGCTGATGTTATAAATGTTTGCACTACAAATATGACACTTTTGTTCATATGGCGAATTGATTGTCATAAAAATTGTCTTTAGACTTCTTTTGAATCCATTCTTGGAGTTTGTGTATACAATGTGGTTAATCATTATTAATCAGGCAAATTATGCAGTTAATTGTGATTAAAGATTTTAATTGTTGCCCAGGCGTAGTAAGATTATGTTTTTACATAAGATGCACCTGATCCTTTTAGCTGTAGACTCCACACCTTTAGGTTGGTCTTTTAAGCAGACATGGGCAATGTGGAGTCAACAAGTCATCTCCATGTCATGTATTTAATCTACCCAGCCAATTAACCAGGTGAGTCCAATCTGCACAGGTTAATTCACAGTGAAGATTGGACTCACCTGCTTCAGTGGCTGGGTAGAACAAATACATGACATGGAGATGACTTGTTGACTCCACATTGCCCATGTCTGCTTTTAAGAGACCTTTCTCTTTTCCAGACAGCCTCTGCCTCCAGAGCTCTGGGATTGTATGTCCAAAAACTATCCAAAATATGAGTCTGCCAACTCTTGTCTTGCAACGTTCACTGACTATTTAAGCACTAGCAACCTCTTTCTGCATAGTACTGTTACCAGTCCAGGCCTAGTTCCAATGGAAATATCTAGCATTGCTCAGTGGAGCAGAGGCTCATTTAAAACCTGAAACAGTCCGTTTTTTTGCTCAACACAGAAAATGTCTTAAACGATTTGATAAAACAGAGGCACAGTGTTAAATTTTAAATGTTACAATGAGTTAAAAATAATTACATCCAGTCCCCAGTTACATGATGCCATAAGATGCCATTACCAAATCATCTCCACTCTAGATTTGTAGGATCTGTCCAAAAACCTCTTCATGAATTTTAACACAAAGGTGACGGTCCTGCTGGCCAAGTGACTGAAGCCTTGCCAAAATCCAACCACCAGCCCCTCTCTGGCTAAAGACAAACTCCTGTGGCACACAGTGAAAACTGATTCAGAGGGGGGAAAAAACGTTCTGGCCTTTAATTTTTGCTAATAAACCCATGGTGGGATCCACTTGG